>CM050909.1:4035000-4180000 GCA_027726005.1 Juncus effusus
AAGAAGAAATATACATATGATAGGCTTTAGAGTCATTGTGCTTCTTTCCTAGAAAAGAAAATGTGATTCCACATAAATCTTGTTCACATTTCCATTTGGAAAAAAATATTTTGTAATAATCTTTACATTTGTTTATAAAGGAAATTACTTTGGAACTAAGCAAATGCTTTTGTGGAAACGAATACTAGTTCTGATCAAAACCTGTTGACATCATAACCATTCAAGAAAATTGATCTCATATTCGTTGAAAACAATATTTGCAAGCAACTTAAAAACACAATGTATGAAATTTGAAGCTTCTATTATTATGACAATATGACAAGTAAATGTGGCCACGTCCCCTCATAATCTGTATGAAGTTTTCTAATTTCTCTTGCGCGTTGTTCTTGTCCCGTGTGATTCTTGGGCCCATAATATGTTGAACAGCACATTGACATCATGATTTTTTTAATATTTGATTTCCAAAATATAGCATAATTAATGCATATCTATATAAATATAAAGAAATAAGAGAAATTGAAAATAAATTAGCGAGAGAAGAGAGGATGTGTGTGCTGATTGGGTTCATCCAGTCAACTTTTAGTATTAACGACACTAGTATATATATTCTTTTTGGTTTCTAATACTATTTTTATGAATATGATGGCAATCTCTTTCTTGTTTCTCACATCCAACATCTCAAAATGATTTATTTAAAACATAAAATATCCATTGCAAATGGCTCATGACATAGTTGATAAAATCAATTGTATGTGAATCAAGAAATAATAGATTCAAATTCTGACAAATACAATTTTATTTAGTACATATATAACAATTTCTCTTGACTCATCAAACATGCATTGAATATCAAAAAAATATCCATTTAAAATGTTAAGGAGTACAGAATTTCATCAGTCAAAATACAGATTTGTCGGAAAAAATGAATAATAAATAATACTATAATATATCCGGACTAAAATCGATATTTGAAATTATTTGAAAAAAAAAAGTATTTTGAGTATAATAGGAATTTTTTTTCAAAGTAGCACTTTTTTGAACAATAATTAATCAGATGACACTATTTTGTAAATAATTGGGTATCTAGCACTTTCGCCAGAGGGTCTGGCGAAAGTGATTTTTTTTTTTTTTTTTTTTTTGCTAAATTTTCATGACTGTTTAGAGGCAAAAAAATATAAAATATCTAGTTCCGCCAGAGGTTCTAGCGGAACTTCTGGTTTCGCCAGAGGGTCTGGCGGAACTTCTGAATTCGTAATTTTTTGAGCTAATTGACCTTCTAAATTAAGAGTTTAACCTGAAAAATAAAAAAATAAATTTTACCTAGTTCCGCCAGACCCTATGATGGAACCAACTTTTTTTCTTAATTAAGCGTGTTTATGGGTGCTAAATGGCTGAGATCAACAAAAAAAAAAATGTAGTTCCGCCAGAGGGTCTGGCGGAAGTGCTATCTGCTGAAATACTTCGAAAAAAATGCCATCTGATTAATTATTTTTCAAAAAAGTGATTTTTTGCAAAAAAATTCGTATAATAGAACGTGATGAGCATCAAAATTGTAACTAACTGATGTTAAACATCTCCAACTTGCTCCACCTCAATGTGCATGATTAGGTGCATAATTGCCAGCATTTATACCATATATAACAAAAATATGAATTTTATACTTACATCTAACTCATGCATTCATACCATATTGTTTTATCAACAACTAGACTATGTCCCAGAAATCTAGTGCTTGACCTTTATTCTGAATCATCGAGTTCGATACTCGATGATAACTAGCAGTATAATTTTCCGTGACATAAATATTGAGGTGGAATATGTAGAGAATGATGCGAAGTAAATTAAATAAGTTTGAACGGACAACTATGAGGGAGGACAAAATTTATAATAAAATATGTAATGAACCATATAAAATAGTAAGATATAAAATAATATTTTTACTCGCTGTATTCAAAAAATAATTTTATTTGATATTATTTATGTAGATTTTTATAAGATATATCATAAATACTTCCAACTTGCTACATATTATTAACTATGCAAAAAATATAATAGAAAAATTAGGTAATATAAGTTGTGATTTTTATTTGCTTAATTAATTCTCTATCTGCATTTCATCTAATACTTAATATATTTTTTCCATAATAAATTCAACTAACTATTTACAAAGTGGTATTTCAAAAATATATAAAATTTCATTTGTTTAAAGGTATTTAAGTAGCTAATATGCACGTTCAAGACCATTTTATTTAAATACAAAATTATATAAGTACTTTATGAAACGGAGCGAGGACCTCCCTAAATATATTTTACAAAACTATTAGGAAAACCATAATATATTATACTTTATTATATTTATTTACTAGATTTAATCCTAAGCACATCAAGGATACAAATAAAATATAAACAAGGTTAGTTTTACAAACAAACAAAAACTCGACTCTATTATAAAAAAGCGAACACAGTGGACAAGTTGGAGCCACATTATTTAAAGCTTCCTCGGACCAAGTCCAACAATTTGCAAGTCCTACCTCCTTTCTTGTTCCTTCTTTCTTTTCTACCGAACATAAATATTCTACATCATTCTACAACCATCCTACGTGGACTTGTCACAGAGAAGCCTCACTCGTTCGTTATCCTACCCTTCAAAAATAACTTAAACAGAAGTATAAATGTTAGCCACGTCCTATTTTCGTAAATAATTCGTACAAATATCACGTGTGAAGAAAATTCCTCTTTTCCTTCGTCGTGAGTCAAATCTGATCGCTTCTCCAATCAACATTTTCCCTTCTGTTAATAAATTATTATCTAGACGTGGTCTACAAATAGACATAATCACTTAGATACATTGCCGCCTCTAAGTTTATCCATAAGCTTAGTGCACCGCGTCTAGGGAAATTTCAAGTTGCTCTTTCCGTCCCCTTTCTTCTTTTTGTCATTTTTCAGAAGACACGCCTTTCTCTCATCTTCTCTGCCTAAATAAAAAGGCAGCAGATCTTTCAAACCCAAATCCAGAAACAAAATCAAAATCAAAATTCAAGCAAACCCCATTTCTTCTCTCTTCCGAAACACTACCCGTCAACCCAACTCTTCTCTCTCTAACCACCATCAATGGAGCTTTTTCAACGCGCGAAAACTGTTCGACTGAAGTCCCGCCATGACAAGTACCTATTCGCCGATGAAGACGAGACCCACGTCTCTCAAGACCGAAACGGAGCCTCGCCCAACGCAAGATGGTCCGTCGAGACAATTTCGCACGGCGGTACCGAGCCCCATTTCCTCAGATTCAAGTCCCGGTACGGCCGGTACCTCACAGCATCAAACGAGCCCTTCTTAATGGGCGTAACGGGTCGGAAGGTTCTGCAAACCACCGTAACGGGCCGACCCGATTCGTCTGTCGAGTGGGAACCGGTACGGGAAGGGTTTCAGGTACGGCTGAAGACCCGGTACGGGAACTACTTGAGAGCCAATGGTGGCTTGCCACCTTGGCGAAACTCTGTGACGCATGATGTGCCGCACAGAACCTCCACACAGGATTGGGTTTTGTGGGACGTTGAGATTGTTGAGATTCTGACGCCAAAACCGGATATGACCATTCATAATTCCTTGCCGGCTGAGAAGAATAGACCAGAGAGAAATTCTGTACATGGATCCTTTCATGGAGATGTGAGACCGGTCCACCAGCCTGCCATGGACCAGAGACGGTCTGAGAAGGAATCGGTCCATGATGAACCGGGTGCATATGGACCGGCAGGAAGTTCGAAGTTTAATAGGCTTGAGGTAAGTATTGAATTTCCATTTTCCTTGTTTGTTTGTTTGTTTGTTTGTTTATGCATTAGTTGTCAATATAGTTGAAAACATATTGTATAATTTTGTTTTGAAATGTTCTGAAATTTAATCTACTATAAACAAAAATGATCATTTTTTCATTGAAACGTTTAAAAATTAGTTTAGTACTTCATATTTTGAGATATAATGTTGGCATGGTAGTCAACTAATTTTGGAATACTTGTAATTAAGAATTTTTTCCACAAACCCCCTAACTTTTCTGAATATTTTAAGAAATCCCTTACTTCTAATAGTCCCTAAATAACTCCCTACAATGTAGATTAAATTTTATACCAAAATGATATAAAAATTGGGGTCCTTTAAGAATCTACAAAGTGAAAGGGTTTCATTAAATACCCAGAACAATTAGCTCATTTCTGAAAATTCCTTATAATCAATCAAACATAAAAATATAAAATTCCAAACTAACCTTAACCAATTTAATTTAAAGTGAGAGGTTTCTTAACATACTCGGAAAACGCAGTGTTTTTTTATTTATTTCTTCTTGAAAAATCCACAATATATTGAATCAATTTCATTATTTCTCATTACCAGTCATCCGACTCATTCAATCTACCCATCCGCAAAGTCGAGGGCCGCGAAATATACTACAAAATCGCGGACCAAAACGGCAACGTGGACGAGGCGTTTGAAGGACACCACATCACATTTAATGGATCCAGTTTGGAAGAACTGGCCGAGAAACTTAAAGAAGAAACAGGCTTGGATGAAATTATTCTGTGCAATAAGAATATTCTGACGGGGAGGCTCGTGGCGATGAGGCTGCATTTGCCGCCGAATAATAGGGAGATGCATGTCGTTGTTGTAGAGGCCTCGTCCAAAGGTAAGAATTAGGGTTTGAATATTTACTGTGATTTTATTTTTCTTTTCTTTAGTTTGTTGTTTTTACGAAATTTATTTGTAATACTGTTAGAGCCTAAAGGAGGATCAACGGTAGTTTTTTTTAAAACCCTAATTTGGATCTAAAATTAGCACTGAGATTTAGTTTACTTTTTGGCAATTTTTCAAGGTTTTTTTGCAATTTCTCTATAATTTAGGGCACTTTTTCTATAATTTGCTCCTAAAATTAGCACTGAGGTTTAGTTTAGGGCACTTTTTTCTACAATTTTTTGCAATTCGTCTATATATATAATTTTTTGATAATTTAGGGCATTTTTGCAAATAAAAATGTATTCTGTTTCAAGAGTTGTATTATTTGCAACTTAATTTGTTGTGGGGATTAAAAAGCAACTTTTTTCATTTAAATTAAATATTTTTGTTTTATTTATTAAGTTTTATTTGTTTTTGTATTTTTGCAGTTGCAAAGAGCTTATGATGGATCTGCATGCCGTGTAGTCTTTGGAGCTGCGTTTATATGGATTTGTAAATTCTTTTAAATATGATATTAAAAATAAAATCATATTTATGTGTGATTTGTTTAGCTATCTTTGTTTTGGAAATATTAGAGATTTTTTTTCTTTCTTTCGTTTGTGAAGTAGAGAGAGATATGGTTTTATGTGTTGAAGCTATCGTTAGGCTTTATTTCTTTAGGTGCAGATATCGTTTTTGGAGCTTATTAGGAATTGAATTTCTTATCTTGTATCATTTTTTTACATTTTTTATTTTTTTATTTTGATTGTTTCATATTGACTTTAGAATTTTATTTTGGATAATACATATATGTAAAGATTATCGCTTTGGCTTGTGACTAATCTGGGATATGAATCCATCATAAGGTATAAGGTGCTAGTGGTAAAACATTTAAAAAATAAAAGATCAAATTAAGGACTTTAAAAGTCACCAAAATATGAGCAAAAATGACGGGTCCGCACTATTTTCGAAATAGATATTATATTCTTTTTTTGAATATTTTATTATGTGGTCTAACAAAATACATGAACATGTGTACCTAGAAAATAATCAAACTAAGAAAACATTCTAGCTAAATTATATATTTTGGGACTTAGCTCAGCATCCATTTTTCAGTCACTGGTACCAACATGTGCAGAGAGTTAGTGGTACCGCTTCTTATATAAAAGCCTCTAATCTTTCTGTTCAATTTTACATAAACTCCATTCATAGTTCCATATATCATATACAAATTATGAAGATCAATTATACAAATCATTAAATTTAATCCAGAAATTAAAACTCATGTTTCCACACTTGCAAAGTCAACCCTTTACGACTCAATTCTTTCATTCCACAAAATTCTGACCTAAAGAAAGAAAGAATTTCATCAATTAGATCATGAACCGGATAACCGGGTATGGGAAATTTACCTTCATAACCCTGATATTTTTCAATATTTTGAACATATTACATTTTCCTCCTTTCTCAAATTCTGAAAACATTCCACACCCATGGCTTTTTTGAGTAAAATTAATGCCTAATAATTGTGTAATTCCACGGAAAAAGTTAAATAAAATATGCAGATTTATTTAGCACTCAGTATACAAGTAGGATTCTGCTTTTAGATGTGAAACGGGTTGTTTAAGCATAATTCGAAGAATAAAAATTAAATTAAACAGTTTATTGATATTAATTAGAGGTCTAGTGAAGATGGAACTGAGAGCAGAATTGAATTTAATAGTCTTTTGCACAATTTGAGCATAAAATCAGGCCTCAATTGTAAAATTAAGGGTTCCTAGTCTTATTTCCAGTTTTATTACAAATTAAGGGTTATTAATTAGTGTGAATTACCAGTAAGGAATAACTCATATTTCAGCATAGAAATCTGAAATTTGAAAATATTGGTAAAAGAAATGTACATCCATAACCCTGAGATTTTCAATAATTCTCTAATTTTAAAAAAAAGATAAAATGGATAAATGTATTAACAGTATTGGTGAAAACGGTTCGGATCGGGGTCATATCATATCCGTATCTGTTTTATTTTCTCGGATACGAATATGAATACGGAATCTCCGGATACAGATTCGGTTCGGATATATATACGGATATGAATACGGTTCGGATATTATCGGCTATGAGTATGAATACGGATTCATTTCGGATATTTAAACGGATATATCAATGTCCTAATGGATTCACATTCTTCTAAATATTTAACTATTTATGACGATAAAGTTAATAAAATATAGCAATTTATAAGGAAGATTTGAAGAAATAACAACAAAATAATAAAATCCGTATCCGTATCCGAATATGATGAAAAAATCAAATATCCGTATCCATATCCGTATCTGTATCCGATATATAATGAAATATCCGAAAACAGGTATTATTCGAATAACAAATTAAATGAAGCGCTCCTCGAGAGGAGTGAAAGTACATTGACAGTATGTGCAACGAACCACCGACGTGACTACACATGTGGATTTCAAATTCATTTGAATCCACCGGCCCTTTATGACACGTTGTGGAGAGAAAGAAGAGAGAGAAAGCTGTGGTGTCTCTTGATCGTCGTTGCCCGTTAACGCTTTTTTTTTGGGGGGTGTGTACTTAATTCACTGGATCGCTATGACATGTTTGTATCTTATACATATTTACATGAGCGACGGGTGTTGTCATGCGGTGCTATTAGTGCATATTGCCATCAAAACTGATATCAAATATGTGTACAAATTTTATTTCATTTGTGTGTTTCGAGTAAAGTTGCAAAATTTATATTTTTTCCGTTGTTTGCGTTATATATGGTATGGAATATAGATGGAGGGTAACCGTCACTGTTACACTATTTGATTCCAATTACGGAATATGATTTATGTTCCCAATGTTCTAAATCATTGAATGATTAGATTACCCACATACAATAGACATTATGTCCTCTATGTTCTAAATGAATTATTCGTGTCCTCTCGATCGAATGTTCCTGGACTTTGATACACATCATTGTGGGGTCAACCAGGCATTATGGCATGCATTGATAATTGTCTGAGTAAGATATAAAATTCATAATTTCAATGTGATACAGATGATTTGGCTGCATACCGATGTGTAAAATGAAGCGGCTATCCAAACAGATTGAGAACATAGTACTATGCTGATTCACATATGTACATCCCACCTGTGAATCGAATTATTGATGGACTATTAATATATTGTATATAGGCATGATCTTAAGTTAAAGGGTTTGGCCTGCATTAATATTGGGCTGATTGATGTGAAACTCCGCCAATTTAATGTAGGATACCAACCGACGCTTCATGTCATTATAACATCCAAACCGACTGAGCATACCCCCTTGTATATCACGCCAGTTGATTTTTCTGAAACAAGAGGGGTTTAAATTGCCAACAATGTCCTGTAGGCCCTCTTCACTAAATAACAGAGATGTAGACTGAGATTCGTACTCCGTATATAACCCGGATAAGACATAAAATGGGAGCGATAGTCCATCCATTGTTATAAGGTAAGTTAAATTAATTTGGTTTTTTATTCTCTGCCTGAGCAAATTGAACAATACAGGTTCAACCTTGAAGATTACGTAGTATAATTTGAACCATGTTAGATGATCTTAATAATACAATAGGCTGATTGTCTTATCGCTTTATCTTTGTAGACCACAGAAGGTGCTGCAGGTTTATTCTCAGGCAACATGGTCAATGTGTGCGAATCAGGATCTACTCAATCGTTCAGCCTTCATTAGCAACTGTCAATGATGTTTTTGAATTCATAGTAACTTTCACCCACACATGTAGCGATGATATAACTTGGAAGAGGTACCGCTACTATCCAGGACAGAGTGATCGGTATTTTGTTGTTTACATGAAGAACAAGTATGTCCGCAATGCTCTTTGCGCTATAGGGTCAAAAAGATTTAGTACTGGGTATGCTGAATTCAGAGCCCGGACACCAAGAGAGACATACATTGAATGACGCAATATGTATAACTCAATGGTAGTTTTCTGTTGTGATATAGCAAATTTGTTATCTATAATTGAAATTTGAAATGGGTATGTAACTTGTGCATTTCCGACAGGTGTGCCTACATATAGAAGGACTGCCCATTCATTTCTACGCTGCCATGATGGCTGTGTTACTCATTTCTTCATTTGGGAGGGTTATGAAAGTTACTGACAAGTAGATGAAGTAGATGATTCCAGGTTCGAAATGATTGTAGCAGCTGACTCGATGGAAAAAGTACCAGGGACTATTCGCCTGGTTTATGACTATATGTTTCAAGTGGCTATAACTGTAAAGTCAGTTCCGTTGTCTGCAATCCGACCATCATGTAATGAAGATCCGTGGTGGGATCTGCAAGTGCGAATGCATGATTGATGGGCAAAGTCTCTAAAGTATTTATCAAACTAGTGTCCTTTATTTTTGTTAATTTGTTCTGTGTATTGTGTTGTGTGTTTTCATACTTGCATGTTGTATTGGTGGTGTCTTAAAAAAATATGAGTGGTTATTTTTTTTGTTCTTACTTAGAATGTGTTGTTATTTTCATTATATATTTGTGTTTGTCATAATAACAAACGAGCACTTTAAACATTATATTTTGTTGTTAGACAATTTTTTTTTTTTGTTAAACAATGCACACGTTAAACATAATTCTTGTCCTCATGGAGAATGACCATTCAGCAACGAATATCTGTTGTTTAATTGGTAACAGTGCCTTCCCAAGATATTATCCGAGGCGTTTGATTGGTATAAGCGTTATCCACATGGGTATCCAATGTTAAACTTAATTAGTGTATTCTGCCTCGAATGCAACGAATACCGTATAGTGAATCGTCCCTTGTGCCTCGAAAACATGTGTGATTTTGACAGCACATTTATCTGTGAGGTGTGTTGGAACTCAGCATTTGCTGCCCCGCTGTAAAAAGTACTTATTACCATTGAGGAGGTCAATGGTCGCTTTGAATGAACGATCCATCAAATATACCAAGATGTGTGCACTGTAGCAAGAGGCGTTCCATCAACTATTATTCATACAACTTCATGTCCTCCTTACATATAACACACCTAGAACATAATATACAATAACTACGATTAGGAAGATAACTGGAGGAAAGACAAGTCGAAGAGCATCTGAGAGCCCTGGCGATAAGATGGTATCCACTGTCGAAGCATTAGAGTAAGTCATTCAATCAACTATCTGACTTGTCTATATTCCATGGCATATTGGCTTGAATCGATTACTTATGCAGGCAACACATCAGTAAGACTGTGGACATTACATCAACAAGCGTAACGAGAGGCTTTGAATATACACTGGAATGTACAACACTTATGCGTGTGGTTAAAACAACGCCTACTGTGACCTTCAGCATAAAATTTCTTAAGGAATTCCTCTGCAAGACGGTTAAAACAGACCCTAACACTTTTAACTACAAGATATATGGGAGGGGAGGGTTCTTGATTGAGTTCTCTTCAAGGGTCTTGAGGGATCACTTCGTTAACATGGTGGGTAAACAAATTGTGAGCGGTTGTGAATAACTTTCCATGCATGGGGGCCGGACATTCGTTATCGCCGGTTTGACTACAACTACAAGATGAAAACTAATCGTATTTTGTCCATCGTGTACTGTGCATGTAAAAAAAATAGTTATTCTATTTTTTAACTGTCTTTGTTTGAAATATCCAAAAAACTCAGGCCTGGCTTACCATCTGGAATTTGCATCTCCATCATTACTATGAGGATCGCTTGTCGGTATTGGTGTGCGGATTCAAGAACTTGTATCTATACAACAAATTCAAGACAGGATTCGTACTGGGGTCCTTGGAAGTACTCGTCGACTACAGCAACACTATCGACATTGCAACAGAGATTGAAAACTGCTACGATGGCAAGTACGAGGCAACATTGCGCGTGGATGTCGACCTCGCAATGCGAACCGATTGGTTCATAGTGTTGGGTATGTATGATACATCCTTATCATACTGGGATATACGTCAGCATACTAATGAGGCAGAACGCCAGTGTCTCAATAATTGACATGTGATCAATTAAGTTAAATAAAAATTAACATGTGGGCATCAACCAGTCCTGGTTGTTGTTTTGTCTTATTAGTGATTTGTGAATCTGATAGTGTGTTCCTTCTGTATGTGGATTCACCAACTGTATTTTTTATGTGAACCTATATTTCGTTTAAAACTTGATTATCCGTAGTTTTATTTATGATTATTTTTATGTTAACTACGTAATAATTTCAAGGCGTAACTTCATTTTAGCTCTGTGTTTTTTTTAAGCTAGATTTTCATATGTGGGTTAAATTTTCTGCTGTTATACCATCCATTGACAACTTGTAACACAACATATCAAAGTGCATCATGGAATCATTATCATGATATATTTTGATACTACAAACATTGACATGATATTATTTAGTGTGCTTCTTGTGATTATAAGCTTGTTATTTTTTCATGCCAATACTTGAATGAAATATCTATATCGCTGTGATATCCATTTCAAACATCCGTTCAGCCTCTGTTATTGATTAACCACGTTGTATTGGTATTGTGCTAATATCGAGAATGATTATAATGAAAAATCTATTATACAGTAAAATCATTGTTAGTAAAACAGATAATGTTCACAGCCCTTGCCCGTGTGGTGAATGATGAATCTACACCATGTGAAGTAATTCCAAGAGTAAACCCTATATATCAATTTGATATTGATAACGGCGTCTGCTATAACGGGAACACCGTTTGTTACTTAGTATGTGGGAATATATGACCCAACGCCACTTCAGCGTTAGCTTATACCATTACATGTCTAGAATGTTATATGGCTGAAACCGTTAACCTTCCATTGTGTGTCTAATAGAGGGGGTATGCCCCTCTATTTATATTAGAGAAATGGGTGAAAGAATGGCAAGTTTCGATAAGGAAACCCTTCCAGCTGCCAGCGTTCCGTTCGACCGGAACCTGTGTTCCGTTCGACCGGACCACTATTTCGAAAATTGAAAACGTGACTGCCAAGGCAATTCTTTCACCACTTTATACATCACATGTATAACTGTTTTTGAGGTATTTTCTTTCCGAATGAATGGAGTTCATTGTGTGACCATGTAGGTTTCATTTAACGCTAGCAATAATCTTTTATAGACCGTAAGTCATGAGTGACCTCTATACTGGCGTCATGACTACCCATGTTAAATGAAATGATCAGCGATCATAAACCTATCTGAATAGACGTTTGCTTATTCCTTTTGTTCTATGATATATGTCTTGATCACAATGTCGCGATTCGGCCCGCAACCAACCTTCTGCAGCGACTTCTTCATTACGTGCCAAAGGCAAAGCCTGTGACGTGTGTTCGGGAAAACCCTTTCCACAACACTTCCGATGGCATCACAATGATCAGTGATTATGGCACACGGAGCAACATCGTTCATACATGCTAACCATGTCTAGAATAACCACACATACTTGTCCGTACATTCATTCGGCAAGAGGGAACACCCAAGCAGAACAGACTATCCTTGGTGGTTGATGCCAACAAACGGAGCAAATGGCATCTTGTACCTACATATAACAAAAATAATCTTATTACTTGCGTACATAAATAATTGATAGAACAAAAATGCCCTGATTCAATGAGGCTTACTTGGTGGTCAGATATGTCGTGTCGAACGTTATAACATCAGGAAAAAATTTGTACGCTGCACGATTCCTTCCATCGGTCCATAAATGGTCGACAATCGACCATCCTCATCAAAGTCACACAAATAGAAAAAATTTGGACACTCAGCCTGATGGGCCCTGAAGTACGACATAAGCGTTGTGGCATCTCCATCGGCCAGCTGAAGAGCACACATAGACTTAATATAGTTTCGCATGTCCCCCTCGGTAAAATATCAATTATTATAACCGCCAGCTTGCTATACCATTGCTTGAATGGATCTACTCTGGGGTACATCAGACCGATCGTTAAGCTCAAGCTTGTTTCTAACAAACAAGAGAATAGGCTAGTGACACGTCAAGTAATGTATACACATGGGTTCTAAATCATGGTTGTGCTCCAACTATGCTGCATATAACACACATTCATTCTTCAGTCCGATGTCACGATTTGGTTACGACTCAGTACAATGGGTGCCTTAATTATGCTGAACTTTATTGGCTTCAACGGTCAAAAATTGAATTGGCTAAAGAAGGTGATTTAAATACTAAATTTTTTCACACACACAATCAAGAAGGAGGCATTTTATATCAGGAGTTATGAATGAAAATGGTGAATGGATGTATTAGACAAGCTTTCTTAACACGTTATAAAACAATTTATACGGCTCAACACACCAATCAATTCTATTTGGTTATTCAAACTATGTAATTGGTTTTTTTAGAACTTGAAGCTTGTCCGTGGGAATTCTTATACTGATTATTTCAAAATCGGTGGGAATTCTTGGGCAGTGATGTAATAAAGGTTGTAATGGACTTCTTAAATAATGGTATTACTCCTCCAAATTTCTGTCATACTAATTATATGTTGAGGAACCCGTAGCCATGTACGTTACATGCGCAGCGGAACCTACGGGTTCAACCCGCCCTAAGATCATCGTTAAGGAAATAAAAGTACGAGATTAGCTATTAAAATTTATACCTCGGATCTTCCTGATCCACGAGACGAAGAACGGATGTAGGTCTGAACTTTTCTGACGTGCAACCTTCTCGTTCCTGAAGCTCGATTTCGCGAACCTCCTTGCTTCTCCTAGGGATGAAGAACTGATCGCTTGCTTAACTCCAAAGTAGGAGATCTCTACTCATATCCACGCGAACTTCAGACAGACGGAATTACCGGACTCGGCTAGACGAGTCCGGAAATACTTTCCGAAATTACCCTCACAAGACTCTTTCTCTCTTGGTATTACGGCTACCTCTAAGGCTTCCAATTGTGTATCTAATAGAGGGGGCATGCCCCTCTATTTATACTAGAGAGAGGGGTGAAAGAATGGCAAGTTTCGATAAGGAAACCCTTCCAGCCGCCAGAGTTCCGGTCGGCCAAAACCAGTGTTTCGGTCAGTCGGAACAATTTCAGCCTTTGTAAAATTTAGTTCCGGTCGACCGGAACTTGTGTTCCGGTCGGCCGGAACAATTTCAGCCTTTTTAAAATTTCAGCATCTAATGCTTTATTCTTTCACCAATTTATACATCACATGTATAACTGTTTCTGAGGTATTTTTTTCTTCCCGTCCGAATGGAGTTCATTGTGACCGTGTAGGTTCCATTTAACGCTGGCAACGATCTTCTAAAGATCATAAGTCATGAGTAACCTCTAGACTGATGTCATGACTACCCATGTTAAATGAAATGATCAGCGATCATAAACCTATCTGAATAGACATTTGTTTATTCAGTTCTACGATATATGTCTTGATCACAAGGCATGGTAATATGTCATCCTTGAGTTTGATCAAAGTCTCTTTCCTGATCGAGAATTAGACTGAATAAATACAAAATGATATTAACAACACATGTTAATCCATTTTGAGCATGGCCATGCATTTCCTTCAGTCCTAGTTCATCAGGGGCCCCAGAGATATCTCCCTCTTAACAAGAGGAACAAATCACATCTTGGTCACTCACATTACTCGTCATGATTCAGTGCATACCTAATGATGACCCTAATGATCATCCCGTTACGGATGACGTAAGATCATATTAAAGTATGCAGTTCCTCATACAGGAATCCATGGTGACCTCAGATCGTAGGAATAAGCACACTATTCATATGAGAATCACTAATGACATATACCATGCATATTCTCATAGTGTGGTCAGTCCAGTACGTGTTCTCTAACACGTGCCTATATTCCAGACTTGACATCCCTATGTCCATGATCAGCAGAACTTAATCATCCAGTCTACGAATATACTAGTTTAGATATGTAGCTTTTTACCTGAAGTAAGTTTATCTCTATAAACATCCCACATATCACTAGGGACAGTTTAAAATGTCATTCGTTGGTTCACAACTCTACTATCAGAATCACGTATTCTGATGACGTGAACCCGAAGTGTCATTCATGGTCGATCTAATATATGTGAATATATTAGTCACCCATACACTCATTCATATATGAACTGAATAAACATGTTTCTCATAATCTAATCTCTAGTGCAACACTTTGGCCTAGGGCATAATTCCTTCAGTCTTGCACTTGCACTATGCCAATCTTAAGCATCCAATGCTTATTAGGTAACATGACCTTCATGTTCTACTAGCGGGACATATATGCCTATCAGATTATAGAAATTTACATTGTAAACTTGTAACGACTACTATTGATTTCTATAATTAGTCGACAACTTCTAAAAGAGGCGCATGTATCCTTGTTGCTCTATTCTGAGCGACTCTTTGTTCATAACATAGATCGTCAGGCCTTAAGAGCAATCGGGACTATTCCAAGTTCCAAGATCAAGGCATACCTATTGTCCGCTTCTAAAGCGACAATATGGTCTTGTTTCAGTTACAGTGCCTTATTTGGAACTCTTTCAAATGTATTGTATTCAAAATAAATGAATTGCGATAATGATCCATGTTAGGAAAGTGTAATCTCTTACCACTACCTAGCTTCTGATAGATCGGGATATCTTAGTTCTTCATAAGAACTTAGATATTTATCCTAGTCATCAAGTGACTATAATTTGCTCTCTTATGCTCCAAGCATATTTCACAATATATTGTATGGCTTAAAATTCTTATTCATCCTGTTATCAAGAACTGTTTCTTGTATATTGAACCTTTCAATAAACAGATGATAAGCACATGTCTTCATTATATGAACGTTTTAGGCAAGAATCCTTTCTTGCATATTGAACTCCTTCAATATATATTGTTGAAAGCATAGAATCCAATTCATGTGCCTTTCATTGTTCATATTAGTGCCACAAACAAGAACTCTTTCTTGCATATTGAATATTCAATATATGGTTGAAGGTATAAAATCTAATTCTTATATCCTTTTATTGTTCATGTGAATGTCATAAGCAAGAACGCTTTCTTGCATGTTGAACATTTCAACGTATGGCTGAAAGTATAGAATCTCATTCGTTTATCTTTTCATCATTCATATGAACACCATGAGCAAGAACATTTCTTGCACATCAAATTCTTTCAATATTTTACTAATGTGGTTTATCTTACAACCAGAAGTCTGTATAGACTTCAACTCCTAACTGTAAGTTGTTGTATGCAGGAAGATTGTTATACTCCAACTGAATTTCTTGAAATCAATGTGGTCGCATCTATTTTGATTAAGTCAAATTCTTCAATTTACTTTGTCAAATAGATTCATCCTGAGATGCTTGCTTTAATCCATTCATGAATTCATGAATTTACCTTTCAGAATTCTTGCGATTACAAAACTCTTGCCATGTATCAAAGATACATCCACAGTAAAGTTCCTATAAAGGAATGTGAGTTTTATATCCTTTTTCCATCATTCACAATCGCATTGTGCTATGAAAGTTAGAATTCGTAATAGCAATAAGAGAGAAAGTCTTTTTACTATAGCCCATACTATAACTACTTTCTTTGCTATTTTTAGGTTATCCATGTACTTTATGCAACGGTCATCAAGCCATTGGATACTCCAATCAAGTTCCAAACATGATTGCTTGTATATGCGTTGCATCTCAGTTCTCATGGTCTAACCATTTTGAGAACATTATCTCTTCACAGTCTCCTTGGTAGAAAGTCGACTCATTCTCTATGAGCATCTTTTATGAGAGATCATATCTCTCAGTCTAATGTCTACCAGGTCTGTGAGGAGGACCTTATGTTTCAAGTACAGCCTTATCAACTACTTGATAGACTCATTAATGGTTCATCGCTAGTATGTGGATCTCGAACCTTTCAAGATGTATTACACTCCCACTGCTTCTTTAGGAGATGAGATCTCTTTTAAAGAAGTCTGAATTATGAGTAGCAAACAATTTGAACTCGTAGTGGATGTAAAACAATATCAAATTGATATTCCACAAATATTTATGAGATTGTTGTGTTGACATCGTCAAACCTTTTGACACGAGTCGTACTTCAACCTTTTAAAGACAACTTGGGACCATTCCAATCCATATCATATATGGTGTCCTTTTGAACCTTATGTTATTCAGTGTTTAGTATGTTCAAGAGTATAAACCTACAAAGATTTTCGAGGCATAGGCTGAATCTTATCCAAAAAGTTTCATCTTCTTCTCTATGTGCACATCGTGAGATGCTGCATATAGAATTAATTGTGAAACCCTTTTCACAATTTCTAAGATAATTGTCAAACTATTGACTCAAATACTTACTACTTTGATCTGATCGAAGTGCTCTTATTATCTTGTCAAGGCGATATCAAATTTCATTCTTAAATGCTTTGAACATTTTGTGTTTCATTAAGTAAACCTTTTACTTAAAACACTTTAAGATGAAATACTGATATTCCTATTTCTAGCTGTATTGCTTGTTGTCTCTCGTGCATTTGTATACATGAGTCTCAACGAACTACTCAACCTTTTAAAGGTTGTCTATTCTTGTCATCTTGTTCGATAAATAAAATTCGCACGTCTCAATTGATCCTAGATCTAATGAGTCTACCATTCCACATAAGGTGGAGTTTAGAAATGCGATTCTCATTCTGTGACTTTGATGACATTGCTAGAAGTATGGAATAAATGGACTTATCATTTAGCATATAATGGTCATTTTCTAAGTGAACATTTTAAATAGATAAATCTAGAAAAATCTTATTATTCCAAATAATAAATTTTACAACCACTTTAACGCTAATATAGAAATAATATTTATTTCATTACAAGTCCACAATGGCTAGGTCAATAAAATCCTAGAGCTAATGTAGCAACTCTTACTTCATTTCCCACTCATAGGTTGACTTCTCCTCTAGCTAATCTTCTACTTCTGAGTAATATCCTGTACATTCAAAATGTGAGAATTACAGTGGATATCCAATATCCAAGTAGAGATTTAGGAAGAGGAATACCTGAAATGACAATCATTGATTCTTCTTCTTGACATATCTTACATCCTCCTCTCCAGTGATCACGCATAGAACATGCAATCACTTCTTCCGATTCCTCAGATTTAGGCAACTCCTTGCCTTTACTCTTAATCCAGCTCTCCCATGCGGTTTGTCTATTCAATTCCCTTTCCCTTTCAATCCTGAGGGCATCAATGACAATTTTTGCCTCTATATCCTTCTCTTCCTGTTTAAGCATCTTATGCAATTCCGTGATCGTCATCTCCATCCGACGCTTATGATATTCAGTAATGAACAAATCAAAGCTTGGAGATATGCCTATCAGATTATAGAAATTTACATTGCAAACTTGTAACGACTACTATTGATCTCTATTATTAGTCGAGAACTTCTAAAACAGGTGCATGTATCCTTGTTGCTCTATTCTGAGTGACTCTTTGTTCATAACATAGATCGTCAGGCCTTAAGAGCAATCGGGACTACTCCAAGTTCCAAGATCAAGTGCTTGATCAAGCTTACCTATTGTCCGCTTCTAAAGCGACAATATGGTCTTGTTTCAGTTACAGTACCTTATTTGGAACTCTTTCCAAATTACTGTATTCAAAATAAATGAATTGCGATAATGATCCATGTTAGGAAAGTGTAATCTCTTACCACTACCTAGTTTCTGATAGATCGGGATATCTTAGTTCTTCATAAGAACTTAGATATTTATTCTCGTCATCAGATGACTATTATTTGCTCTCTTATGCACCAAGCATATTGTACAGTACATTGTATGGCTTGACGAATCTTATTCATCCCGTTACTAAGAACTGTTTCTTGTACAATGAACCTTTCAATAAACAGATGATATGTCTTAATTATATGAACGTTGTAGGTAAGAGTTCTTTCTTCCATATTGAACTCCTTCTATATATTGTTGAAAACATAGAATCCAATTCATGTGCCTTTCATAGTTCATATTAGTCCCAAAACCAAGAACTCTTTCTTGCATATTGAATATTCAGTATATATGATCAAAGATATAGAATCTAATTCTTATATCCTTGTATTGTTCAAGTGAATGCCATAAGCAAGAACTCTTTCTTGCATATTGAACACTTCAATATATGGCTGAAGGCATAGAATCTCATTCGTATGTCTTTCATCATTCATATGACTACCGTAAGTAAGAACATTTCTTGCATATTGAATTCTTTTAATATTTTACCAATGTATTTTATTTTACAACCATAAGTTTACATAGACTTCAACTCCCAATTATTAGGATGGTGATGGTTCTTTGTTGTAACACTAGAAGACTGTCATACTCCTACTGAATTTCTTGAAACCGATGTGGTCTTATCTATTTCGATAAAACTAAATTCTGCAATTTCCTTTGTCAAATAAACTCATCCTGAGGTGCTTGCTTTAATCC
Source organism: Juncus effusus (assembly GCA_027726005.1). Classification (NCBI taxonomy): domain Eukaryota; kingdom Viridiplantae; phylum Streptophyta; class Magnoliopsida; order Poales; family Juncaceae; genus Juncus; species Juncus effusus. The sequence continues at coordinate 4,054,150 of CM050909.1, forward strand.
ATTCATGGATTTGAAGATTGTTAACTTTCCAGAGTTCTTGGGATCATAAAAATCTTGCCATGTATCAAAGATACATCCACAGTAAAGTTCCTGTAAAGAAATGTGAGTTTTATATCTCTGTTCCATCATTCACAATCATAATGTGCTATGGAAGTTAGAATTCGTATTAGCAACAAGTGAGAAAGTCTCTTACTATAGCCCATACTATAGCAACTTTCTTTGCTATTTATAGGTTAACCATGCAATAGTCATCAAGCCATTGGATACTCTAACCAAGTTCTAAACTTGAATGAGTTGCATCTCAGTTCTCATGGTCCAACCATTGATTCTTCACAGTCTCCTCAGTAGCACCTTTTATGAGAGATCATATATCCCAGCCTAATGCCTACCAGGTCTGTGATGAGGATCTTATGTTTCAAGCCTTATCAATTACTTGATAGCCTTATTAATGGTTTATCGCTAGTATGTCGATCTCGAACCTTTCGAGATGTATTACACCCTCATTGCTTCTTTAGGAGATAAGATCTCTTTTAAAGAAGTTTGAATTATGAGTAGCAAACAAGTTGAACTCGTAATGGATGTAAAATAATATCAAATTGATATTCCACAAATATTTATAAGATTGTTGTGTTTGACATTGTCAAAGCTTTCGACACGAGTCATACTTCAACCTTTTAAAGACAACTTGGGACCATCCCAATACAAATCACATATATCCTTTTGAACCTTATGATATTCAGTGTTTAGTATGTTCAAGAATATAAACCTATACGGATTTTGGAGGATCTGTTTGACTTATCATAGATCGAATCTTATCCAATAAGGTTCATCATCTTCTTTATGAACATATCGTGATATGTTCCATATAGAGTTTGTTGTGAAATCCCTTTCACAATCTCTATGATGATCGTGAAGCTATTTGTCACCTCGATCCAATCAAAGTGCTCTTATTGTCAAGTCGATATCGAATTTCATTCTTAAATGCTTTGAGCATTTTAAATATTTTGTGTTTCATTAAGTAAACGTTTTACTTAAAATAATACGGATATTCCTATTTCTAGCTGTCTTGCTTGTTGTCTGTTGTGCATCTGTATGCATGAGTCTCAACAAACCACTCAACCTTTTGATGGTTGTCTATTCTTGTCATCTTATTCGATAAATAAAATTCGCACGTCTCAATTGATCCTAGATCTAATGAGTCTACCGTTCCACATAGGGTGGAGTTTAAAAATGCGATTCTCATTCTGTGACATAAATGACATTGCTAGAAGTATGGAATAAATAGACTTATCATTTAGCATATAATGGTCATTTTCTAAGTGAACATTTCAAATAGACAAATCTAGGAAAATCTTATTATTTCAAATAATAAATTTTACAACCACTTTAATGCTTATATAGAAATAACATTTACTTCATTACAAGTCCACAATGGCTAGGTCAACATAATCCTAGAGCTAATGTAGCAACTCTTGCTTCATTCCCCACTCATAGGTCGACTTTTCCTCTAACTAATCTTCTACTTCTGAGTAATATCCTGCACATTCAAAATGTGAGAATTATAGTGGATATCCAATATCCAAGTAGCGATTTAGGAAGAGGAATACCTGAAATGGCAGCCACTGATTCTTCTTCTTGACATATCTTACATCCTCCTCTCCAGTGATTCACGCATAGAACATGCAATCACTTCCTCGGATTCCTCAGTTTTAGGCAACACTTTACCCTCACTATTGATCCAGCTCTCTCCTGTGGCTTGTCTTCTCGAGTCCCTTTCTTTTTCAATCCTGAGTGCATCAATGACAACTTTTGCCTCTATGTCCTTCTCTGCCTGTTTAAGCATCTTATGCAATTATGTGATTGTCGTCTCCATCCGACGCTTATGATATTCAGTAATGAAGAAATCAAAGCTCGGAGGAAGCGATGTCAACTGCGAATTCCCTTGGAATAGGCGAACCAAGTCTCTCTAAGTAATCAATGTGGCTTCTCATCTTGAACACATGAGTATCCACAGAGGAGCCCTGAGCCATCTTGCTCTTGATTAATAACTTGGTGAACTTGTAGCGCTGAATACTAGCCTGCTTTCGGAACATTTCTTTAAGCGCCTTGATCATATCATAGGCATCCATGAAACTTATCTGCTTCTGAAGCTTAGGTTTCATTCCTGCTAACATCATCCAGGCTACTTCATCAGAATCATCAATACACTTCTGATAAGTGTCTTGATCGACTCTAGAAGAGGTCGAAGGCGGTGGATTTGGGAAGGGTGTCTCAAGGACGTACAACTTTCCTTCACTCTTGAGAACAATTCTCAGAGTCCTGAACCATTCAAGGAAGTTTGTGCCATCGAGCTTATCCTTCTTAAGGATAGATCGCAAGTCCATAAATTTCGAACTCATTCTACAAGTTTAATATGTAATGTAAAGTTTATATTTAAAATTAGAATTATTCTAATTTTGTTTCATATATTATACTCCCACTATTTTTCTTCTAATCAAACACCTTTAGTAGTATTGATTCGGAAACTTCAATTAAATGAGGTTTCATAGTGAGTCAAGATCCGTATTTCATTGAGCACTAAGTGCGCTTTGGTGCAACCCTTATTGCTCAACTATTTAGGTAGGAATATTTCCAATTGTATCATATACAACTCTTGTCTTTTATGGAATGAGCATCATATGCCCGGTGTATTATCCCATCTTGTGCCCTGAGCCCAAGTCCGACTTGCTTGCTCAGTTAAGTTTAACCATGTATGAGTATCGGCGAAATATAATCTAGTACACTCAGCTTTGGTATGACCCATGTTGGACACCATTTCCCGCGTACCCTCCTCTTAAGATTAATTTTCCACACACTCAGCTTTGGCATGACCCATGTGGAAAGTTATCATAATAACGAGGGGTTCAGGGACATGGGAGACACTTCTTTACTTAATATTCTGAAAGATTTTGTTTAAGGGACCTGAACTTAACATATATAACACCCATTCAACACTGACTAAGAAAATACATGATGTGCAAGCACGCGTTCAGGATCAAATTAAATGATGTACATAATTTACCGCGTGTGAACTGTTATGTGAGAAAAATTAAATGATGCACAATACCTACCCCGCTTGGTAACTTCTTGTCTGTGAGTAATTTGTTGTATGTTCACGTGACACGGTGAACAATCTGGTATGGAACGTATTGATCTCCTGCCCTTTTATTACCCTTCGTTGCCAGCCATATATAACATGTTACATGTATTATGGCAGCAGATGTTTTGTTTGGTAGCACATATCTCAACTGGCGGTACAGTATCTCTCAGTTAGTGTCATGCTGAAGTTTTCGTCCCCAATCAATAGATTCCTCTCCTCAAATGGGCTTGTAACATACGAGCGGGGACGCTTCGAGCACCCTCCCAATAGTAGTAGATGTGACGCATTATCAAAATCGTCCTTTCCTACGAAACTTGCATGTACAATGATGAATGCTTAACTAATGTGTTCCTTAAGATATATACAATAAATTCATTATGTACCTAACCCAAGATCAAATGATGGCTCATTTTCCATGTAGTAATCGATGCTGCCACTCTACAATGAACTCATACCGTTCGTAATGGCAGCTGACATATGGGTGTCAAAGCCGCCAGTATTGCGTGCGATGACTGATTGGAAATTCTCCTTCCCACGCAATCTTTCTTTGCGGGGCAAGTTACTAGCCGAATATTTCTCTTACTCCGTGGTGCGTTAAGCAACTTGCTCTCCATCTGATGGCTCAGTCTTGGGACTCTTTTTCTACATGCTCGGGTGAGATTTCTTCTTCTTTTGCAAATGCGGCACTGCTCTTTTTTTCATCTTTATTTTTTTTTTTTCATTTTTTTTCATTTTTTTTTGGCTGTACCACGAGCGTTCGGTTTGCATGAGTGCGGATAGATGTGCCGCCGGTTCTTTTCTTGTCTCTAATTCATCAACTTCTACTTCCGTGATTCAGTCTCTTCCGTCCTTACTCTACTGCTATCAGATCAACCGTGCGTTTCACTCCCCCTTTGGTGGTTTGAAGAGTTGGATGGTGTGGTTATAGGTGGTATCACATATATATAGATATATAGTTTATGAGGGTTGGTTCTTGAGTGGTGGACTGAGGATCACACTTGCAAGGTAGGCTAAGGTTCTCCAAAGGCTAGGCCTCTGGCGAATTCTTCGAAGGACATGCGGGAAACCCTCCAAAACAGACTGTCGCTCTCATGGGCGTACTACCCCTCATCATCTGAAGTCCAGATAGGAGATTTATACGGGGGACTTTTGCACTTACGGTGCGGGCTCGTGTGTTCTTGTTTCAAGTGAGAATAGTCTACACAGAATATAGGCCCTGGTTTGGTCTACCACCTAATTTTAGATTTTTTTTATTTTTTTTGGAATGCAAAGTAACAAAATGGATACATGTTGGTACATGTATATGTAAGTAAAATACTCCCCTAAGCTTGGAGTGAGCACCCTATTCGGTGCACTAGTCAACTTAGTGTATATAAACTTAAAGGGAGAGAAAAGGAGGAAAATAACTCGAGTCGAGAGTAGCCGAAGTTGCCCTCATGCTGTAATTGCTTCTCATGTCGTGGCTTTTACCGCTGCTGCGGTGCTTTGCCGTGCCTGCATAGTTAGCTTGATCGCACATGACGTTCATGATCTTTCTACATGTTCGAGTAACCATCATCTTCAGAATCCTCGTTTCGCGCTTTGTCGCCACACCTTCCAAAATATCTGTGCACTTCTTGAGTTTGTAGAGTTCCATCTTCGTAGTCCTCCTTCGCTCCTTGTACATGCTCAATACTACTCCAAGGTATTGCGTTTTCTTCGTGGTCTCCGTTGATGGCTTCGCACTCACGGTAGTGTGTCGATGCGTCTCAAGTACTCGTCCCACCGGGCGTGCAAAGTTTTTATCGTGCCTTTGATACTCCACCCGTGATCGCGGCCTGGTTGATGACTCGCCGCTTCTTCTTTCTCTTGTTGCTCCTTTCTTTGAAAGTTTTGTACCCCTATTTTTTTTTCGAAAGTAAGGAACACATGGGTTGCCTCCCAAGAAGATTTTATTTTAGGTCGCTAGCTTGACCATCTCCTCATGTGTTAACCTCACTCAAATGGATCATGGGCATGAGCAATTTCAAACCAATTCGGGTCATAGAATCTGTGCGGGAGTCTCATGCCAACAAGAAAAGAAACACTTTTCACCTTCTTATCGCGGAAAACCTTTGTCCAGTAGGGGTGAAGTTTGAAAGTTTCTGTCGAGAGGGGTGCTTTGTCTTCTAGACCTAAAGATTTTACCATCAAGCGAACAAGGATCTTCAGCAGGTAAGTTTCAATTTCGGTTATATAGACCACGAGAGATGGAGTTGTTTTGCATGGCTCGTCTATGGTGGGTGCATCAACCATTTTCACCGCGGATTGCGGAGGCACTACAAGTCACGGCTCTCCTTCTTCCTCTTCTACCTCTAACACCACTTCATCGTACTCCTCTTCTAAAAACGGCAAACATTCACCAAAAGAGATACCAATTAGAGTTGAAAAAAGGATGAGATGAAGTATATTACCTTGATATGTCACAAATTCCTAATAATCGATCTAATTCATCGAAATCCCAGCTCAATAATGTCGTGATTGAGCAAAAAGTGGAGAAATTTTGAGAGGAAACAGAGTGAGAACCAAGTTTTTTTTTTTGCCAAGGCAGAGAGTGAGAGATGAGACAACGTCCGGCGGCTCCGGCCAAGACAGGCAGAGAACAGTCAGAGGATGGCGAAGGCGGAGAGAGGAGAGAGAGCGGAGATAGGGGGCAAGTTTTCTTTTTCTAGAAAAGTCCCGAAGAAGGGAGGAGGTAGATTTGTCGCTTCGCTTAGAAAAAAAGAAATTAGGCGAGGAAATAACTAAGATGGGTTATTGACACGCGTAGAAATGTCAGCCATTAAATCATTATCTAATGGTCAGTATTAAAATAGCCACGGTGTATGGCTAATTGAGCAGGAAAATATTAAGCATTAAGAACTACTAATAATATCTCCCTAGAGTAAAATTCAAATATTTCTATTACAAAATTGAAATACAATAAACTTACTGTTTAGTAACTAGAGTAACCAACCGCACAAATTATTAAATATCAATTCTACAAACAAAATTCAACAGAATAAAAAACAAAAATAAATTATAACAATACAACAAAACTACTCGTACCACCTTTTTTTCGCCTCTCCGTTTCTGGATTTCAAAGTACTTTCTTTCTTTTCATTATTTTCGCCGCGATTTTTCGTAAATTTGGATTTATACTGCTCTATAAGCATATCAAGTTTGTCTACAACTTCTTTTCCTGATGAATCATTTTTGTTCTTTTGCTTCTTGCGTAAGTTCTTAAAATCTTGATCATATTTTGGGTTATCTTTCCTCTTTCTAGAAGCTTCTTCTTTGGGGCCCCCTTCATTTGGTGCATTTTTCTGCATAATATGAAAATAAAATAAAATAAAATACAAGGCAGATTTGCAACAAAAAAAGCACTGCATTTTATTTGATTTACAAAAAAGCACCCCAATTATTGGAAATTGCAAAAAGAACTCCTATATTCTTTTTTTCAAGAGTTTAAAAAATTTGACACGGCCTGACCAATTTGCAATAGCCTGACCCTAGGGTCTTAATTGCAACTTCCAATAATAGTTTTTTTAACAATTTAAGCATAATACAGGCTTTTTTGCAAATTTCTCTAAAATCAAATATTATCCATTTGCAATAGAAATTAAACAAAAATAAAAAAAATAATAATGAAATACCTTTGCAATAATTTTTGGCTGTTTTGTTCCTGTTGTTTCATCACCTTGAGGCCCCTTATTCATTTTTCCATCTTTCTCATTATTTTCCAACTTTTTAATCGCGCCCTTATTATTTCTATTATTTTCTCTTTTTCCAAACCTTTTTTTGGGCTCTTCTTTATTTCTGTCTTTTTTCTCTTCATTTTGAACCGCTTTATTTTGTGCTTTCTCTCTCTTAAACCTTTTTGGCCCCCTTTCTTCTTTCTCATCTGTTCTCTGGTCAGAAACAGTTTGTGCTGTCTTGATTTTCCCTTCTTTTACTTTCTCATTGTATTCTTTTCTCATATTTTGGATTCTAAGTTTCTCAAAGTTTTCCAACGCAAATTCCACAATGGGGCGCCGATCCGGCCCAAATGTATCTGAAAAAGTTAAAATGAATCATTTAAAATCTATATTTCTTGAAAAAATATTATGAGGGAAAAAGTAGAGATTTTTTCGGAAAACACCTAGATTTTTGGAATATTAAAAACAAAACCCTACTTTTGGCTTTCCATTTTCCAAAAAACCAACTTTTGTAGTTCTCAAAAACCCCATAAATTGAACTTTTATTTAAAAAATACTAATATTCAATTAAATAAATAATGATAAATAATACATAAAAATATTTTTTTCAAAATATTTTCTTGAAAAATCAGTATAAGAGAAAATTTGGGAAATTTTTAAAAAACACCTATAGTTCCTCATATTTATAAAATTCCCCCAACTCGGGTAATATTAAAATAAAACCCTACTTTTAGCTTTCCATTTTCCAAAAAACTCCTACTTTTGAAGTTCGCAAAAAACCCCTTGTATCGAACTTTTATTTGAGAAAAATACTAATATTCAAATTATACATATATAATGATAAATAATATGCAAATATATTTTTCAAAATATTTATCTATTATTTCAAAATAAATATGTTTACATATTCCTTCTCAATTATTTCAAAATGAGTAGGGGGTTCTTTTAGCATTTCAAAAGGAGGGTTTTAAAAAAAATAAAGTTTAAAGTAGGTTTTCTTGAATAATACAAAAAAAAAATAGGGGATACTTCATAAATACCAGAAAATATAAGTTTTTTTTTTGAAAAAAATCCCAAAAAATAATATAAATTATAACATACCAGGATTGTTGTTTAAACTCCTCAAAGCAACAATAAAGCAGAAAATTTTATCTACTATCTCAAAATAAATATTTATCAATTCTTTCAAAATGAGTAGGTGCTCTTTTTACTATTTCAAAAGTTGAGGGGCTTTAAAAAATGTGAAGTTTAAACTAGGTTTTGTTGAATAATACAAAAAACAGGATATACTTCATAAACACCGGAAAATACAGGAGTTTGTTTTGAAAAAAGTTCCCAAAAAATAATATAATTTATAACATACCAGGATTGTTGTTTAAAACTCGTAGTGCAACAATAGCATGCTCATGATCTTTGAAATCCACAAAGGCCACGCCACGCGAGTGCTTTTTATTACCAGGCTCTACTTTTTTCTTGTCATTATTCAAAATGTTTACCTAAACAAAGGAAATTTATATCAAGTGATATAAGAATATGAACTCAAAAAAGAGAGAAAAAAGATCAAAGTTTGAATGGATAGTTTTGAGTTGAGATTTCATTGTTTTATTTTTGGTGTATCAGTTGAATCGAAAGGTTTGGGTTTAGATGTTTAATTTTTCCTGTAGTTTGTCAAAATATTTACCTATACAAACGAAATTTATATGAAGGTACACAATACAAAAATTAAAATCCCAAACTAGAAAAAAAAAAAAAAATATATATATATATATATATATATATATATATATATATATATATATATATATATATATATGAAGTTTAAATGGATGGTATGAATAAATTTCAATTGAAAAAAATAAGAAGAAAAAAATCACCTTTTGAATAACGGGCCTTTGCTTAGTGGCGCGAGATTGAATCGCATCAACACAAAGCTTCTTCACATCTACAGGACCCATATTTTTCGGTAAATTGTATATAATCAATCTTGTTCTTGACACGTGAAATTTTGGAGATTGAAGCATTTCAGCTTTTCTTTTTGCCGCGCTGATTAAAGTAAAAAATGTCAAATGGTGTAAAAAGAAAATCAAGAAATAAAACAATAATAATTGAATAAAAAAATTAAAAAAATAAGAATAGAGAATTACGTCTCGCGTTTCTTCATATCAGCCTCTGAAACTCCTTGAGCAGCTGGAGTACCAGGCAATATTTCACCTTCCTGTCAAAATAAAATGTAAAGTAAATAAATAAAGAGAATTTTGCATAAAAGCCCCTGTATTACGCCAAAACTGCAAACAAATCCATGCATTGTTTGAAATTGCAAAAAGCTCTTTATAGTTAGCTAGAAGTTAATACCGTTAGTTTCATACTCTAATTATTTGAAAATACCATGGTTCTGAAAGTCGGTAGCGGTATCGGTGTCGGCCGCGATCGGAGAGTCGGCCGTGTCGGCTCTGTATCGGCTGTGTCGGATCGGAGTGTCGGATGTTTCATAAAATGACGTTTTTAAATACAAAATAATTAGAAAAAAATTGCAAAATTATTTAAAAATTGTAAACAATGCAAGAGAACAAATTGAGCTTATAGCATATATATTTATAATAATAGTATTTATTCTTATGGTTGTAAAACTCGCAGTTGAATGATATGACGATAAAGAAATAATTTTTTTTTGAAATAGGATAAAGAAATAGATTATTATTGGAACATAAATTGAGTTTTATTCAAAATATAAATAAGTAAACTTTTTATTTAAATTTTGGGTAATGATAAAATTGCCAAAACAATTGCATTTTTTGGCACATACATGGGTATTCTTTTCATTTCTTTTTTCTTACAATTTCAATGCTTTCTTGTTGGCTTTATACACAAAAACAGACAAGCATCCTTTTCATTAATGCACGGGCCCACATATAAAAACAGTTCTGATATTTTGTGAAGAGATCCCAAATTACTCATCTCTTCTATAGGATAAAATTAAAAAAACCACGCCATCATGGCCACAGAAAATCTAAATCAATCCTTTCTTCTCCCTCAAGCCTGCACCAACAATCTCCTCCTTCAGACCTTCGTTTCTTTCTCATCCGTCCTCCATTTTTTCTCTTTCTCCTCCATTATCTCTCTCAATCTTCTTATTTTTTGTTCGTTTTTCTTCTTCTCCATCAGTAGAACTAAATTTCCAAGCAAGATCCGCAAAACTCGGACCAAAACGAAAGAAGTTGGAAGTGCCGACTAAATATGGCCGGTTTCGGATCGGCCACGGCCGACTCCGATCCGACACGGCCGAAACCGGCCCGTTTCGGCCGACACAACTTAAATATATCATTTAGTTAGTCTCTCTCTCACTAGTCTCGATAGAAAGAAATTAAACTTTAGCAAATGTTTTTTTTTTTCAAAAAAGTTAGGAAACCCACGGTGATAACACATAATCAAAGGTTGATTTCTTTTCGCAATCCGCAATAACGCAGGCTCTTTCGCAACATCCAACACCACAAGGCCTCTTCTCCAAACCACCCATAAACAAATCAATAAAAGAAAAAACATTTCACACCTTAGCCAAATACAAATTCCGCCGGTCCTGCGGCTCCACCTTGGCTTTATCAGCCTCGATCCTCCGAGCGGACTCCCGGTTGATCGCGCACGTCACCTTCAGCGCCCGGCCCTTGATTAATATGCCTAGACCCGGCGCTGCGTTGGATGCGCTGACCGCCGACTCGGCCTCGGACGGGGACGAGAATTTCAGGAATCCCGTGCCTCTCGGCCTCCTGTGTTGGGAAGTGAAATGAGAACGTGTGAGATTAGGAAAAAAGATATATATATATATATATATATATATATATATATATATATATATATATATATATATATATATATATATATATATATATATATATATGTATATGCAGGTAGAATTGTGATTAAACACCAGTTGGACACAATTAAGCCGATTGAGAATCAGTTTTTGAGGAATGTAGTAATTTTAATAAGGATTTAAGGAAGCCCGTTACTGTTGGCCTCCTATTATGCACTGGAATAATAATGTATATAAAATTAGGAAAAAATTATGCAAGTGTCTGATTAAGCACCAGTTTAACGCAGGTAAGCTGATTAAGATTCGATTTTAAGAAATGTGGTAGTTAATAACAAGAGAGACAGAATGAAATAATATAAAGGGGGAATTTCATGTTGACCCTTCCAAAAGTTAAAAATATCATATTTACCTCTCTAAAAATACAATTATTAAAGTTACCCTTCCAAAGTCAAATATATGTCATGTTTACCCCCTCTAAAATTCAAATATCAAATCTATCCTTCTAAAATTCAAAATACATACCCTTCCAAAATCTTTTATGGACAAAGGGTATTTCTGTTCATGAAAAGACTTGGAAGGGTGAATACCATAGTTTAGAATTCGGATGGATAAATTTGATATTTGCATATATGGAAGGGTAAACATGATATTTTGAAGTTTTGGAAGGGTAAATATGAAATTCCCTCTAAATTGAAATGAAATGATATAAAAAATAAAATAAAATAAAATACGTACTTGGTGACTTTATGAAGGACCGGCAGAAACGACTCGACCTTCCCAAACACAGAAAACTTCTCTCTAACCTCTTCATTCGTAGCATCGAACGGAAGGTTGTTTATGAAAACCGTCCGATCCAAATCCGCATCGCCAGCTGTCTTTTTCTTTTCACTCTCATTTTTCACCTCTTTTTTCACATCCTTTTGTAATGGTAATTCTTTATTATTATTTTTCACATCCTTTTGCACTAGAGCTTCTTTATTATTACTTTTCATCTCTTTTTTCACATCCTTTTGGACTTGCACTTCTTTATTATTACTTTTCACCTCTTTTTTGACATCCTTTTGTACTTGCATTTCCTTTTTATTATTATTTTGCTCGATTAATTCTGCTGACTCATCATCGTCGGTTGAGTCTGCTTCTGATTCTGAATCGTGATGAGCTGGCGCTGATTCTGATTTGGGGGCAGATGAGTTGATTAGGGTTTCTAAGACCCTTCTAGAAACTTCTGATTCCTTCCCGAAATCCTCCTCTTGATTTTCGTTTTTGTTTTCCTCGTTTTGGTCGTCGATTTCACTCTCCCTGTCTGTGTCACTGTCATTTTCATTTTTGGCCGCTGAAAAAAAATAGAAACTCAAATTATATAATATTGAAAAAAAATTAGATTTTGATCTTAAGATAAACATATCCAAGCTTTTCTCATCTTGAAGGAGTGAAAAAAGAGGATCTTTCATTTTTGTTTTTCGTTTCATAGGACGTATTAATTAGATATTTGGAGGTTTTACAGGGTAGAATATGAAAAGTTCCCAATTTTAAAGAAAAATAATTAAATTTTCAATTCAAATATTTAGATTTTGAAACATATAAATGTTTCTAAGATGAAGATAAATATTTCCACACTTTTCTTATCTTAAATGAGCAAAAAAAAAAGAGGATATTTCTTGTTCCTTTTCGTTTTATAGAATGCATTAGACATTTGGAGGTTTTAGAGGGTTCAATAAAAATTTTCATATTTTTCTTTTACAAAAAATTAAATTACCTTCATCCGAAGCAGCAGATTTTGAGGCAACATCATAAACTTTTTTAGGAACCGCCCAATCAACAGCTAGGGTTCTCTTTGCAAATATCTTTCCATTAATATTTTTTATTGCCTTAAAAAAGAAGAAAAAAAAGTACTAAAAGAATTAATAATCATATCTATTGGTAAAGTATCAAAATGTGGTTTGTTAATTATTATATAAACATACTTTTTCAGCATCCTGCTTGCTAGTGAAAGAAACAAACGCAAAGCCCTTTGAAATTCTAAAAAACAAAGAATATAAAGAAAATTTAGGTCATGTGAAAGAAGAATATAAATATGAATAATAAAGTAATAAACTAGAGGAGCAGTTAAGTACCCTTCTTCTGATTTTGGAGGAATTGTTACGTCCCAAACAAATCCTGCACTGCTAAACAATTCTTTTATCTGTTCTTCTTTAGCCTAAAATCAAATTCATATTTTTAATTATTTGCATTAAAACCATAGTTTAAATTTCAATTATTTTATTTTATTTTTTAGTAGTTAGTTACCTTAAATGGCAGATTTCTAACTATAACCCTCCACTTCCGAGTTTTTGAACCCTGAAAAATAAAACTTAAATAGTCACAAATCTACTTCTGGTGAAATAAACAACGTACCAAAACAATCAAAATAGTTCAATAAAAAAAATTAAAAAGAGAAAAAAAAAAAAAACAACCTCGCCACCAAGCTGGCGGGCCCAGACGAGTTGACCTTTGACTTTTTGACGGTGCAATTTTTTGACGGAATCCAATGCTGACTTTACACTGTCAAAAAGTAGCTCACAAGCTCCTAATGTGCATCCTTCTCTAGCAAGCCCTTAATAAAACATCATATTTTTCATTTAAAAAATTATAATAAATCATTAATATATAGCTCTACACAATTAAATAGCAAAATCCTAAATCCTAAAAGGCTAACAACGACAGCAAGGTACAAATTTTCCTTTTTATCCTTTTTGTCATGGTTTTTTCTTTTCAATATTGTAATCTCTTATCTATTTGAGGTTTTAATTGAGATATTTATTTAATATTTAATATAATTAAAAGAGAAAATTTTAACGCACCATGTTGTTCAAAATCCTTTTTAGGAAGTGGGTAATTTATAGAGACTATTGTACCGACCGTACCAGCCAAACGAAATACTTCAATTGCTGAGTCAGCGTTTAGGCCGCCAAATATAACCGTCCTTGCGACCCTTCAGTTAATCAAAAATTAGATAATAAATATCAATTTATTTTAATTGAAGTATTTTTGTATAAAAAAAAACAAAAAAGGAACCCATGCAATGTTTTCATGCCTGCAAGTTTAATGCAATTTCCTTTTGGATAGTTTATGTTGACAATGTGTCAATTTTGATTTGAAAGTAAGTTTCCATGAAAAAAAAAAATGATTAAAAGGTTACATTAACATAACATAAGCATTGTATTAGACAAAATGAAATCAGGTTACATTAACATAACATAAGCATTGTATAATCCCAAGTCCAAACGATCAACATATATGGTGAATTTGCAAACAAATTAAAATTTGAAAAGAAGTACCTCTGTTTATCTGAACTCTTAGCTTTATCATCAATATTTACTGCCTTCTTAAAATCCTTGGCCGGTTCAGATTTATTTTTTTCTATTAAGCCTTCATCCATTGGCTTCTTAGATATCATGGCCGGTACAGATTTAACTTCTTCTACTGAATATTTTCATTACAACAACCAATTCAATAATAATAATAATAATCATAAATTAATAATAAAATTCAATTAACAGTTCGGTCTTTACCTGGAGATTGAGAGATTTCCTTAGTGGCTTTAACAGGAGGAATGTCTGACTCTTTATTTGAATCATTCTCCCCTGTTTCAGCTGTTCAATATACAAAAAATAATTAATAAAATAATATATATACGTCAAATTTTAGTCTTAATTCCATAGAATAAAATCCTTTAACAAATTATATGTTTAATTTAGCAAAAAAAAGTCATCCCATCTAAGTGTCAGATTGATATTATTGAGATATGAATAGGTCCAATTTTGTTTTTTTGTAGGGTTTAGGGTTTAAGATCTAACCATTCTTAGCCTTGCGTTGCTCTAAAGATAAACGCTGCATAGCAAGTTTGACTCGGATTTTTCTTCCAGAAACTTCCGCCCCATTTTTCAGTTCAAGCGCTTTTTCAGCATCTGGCACCACAGCACTGAGCAAAAGTTTAAAAAAATTTAAAAAGGATTAAATAATAAATTTAAGTTTTTATAAGGATAAATAAACAAATTTGAAGTGTAAAGGGAGTGGGAAGTTTAAGGGCTTACAATTGCACGAACCCAAACCCTCTGCTTACTTCTGTCCCTGTATTTGCAAAAGAAATTTCAATAAGCTTTAACATTGTAATATAATTAGATATTAATGGCATTTAAACATGACTTGAAATAAAACTTTGAACTTTTTTATAATGGTTAAAAGAGTTCAAGAAAAAAAAGGAACTCTAATCAACCTTTCTGCATAACCATGAAGCAACGCCTGATCGGCCCCACTTCACTGAACACCTCTTCCAGCTAAAACCGATAAAATTGAATCAAAACAACAAAAGTAAATAAATTAATCATGATAAAAATGAAGAGAGAAGGGAGTAATTCAGTAAATGAAGAGGCTTCGCTGCAGTACATCGGAGGATTTGAAGGTGTACGGAAGATTGGAGACGAATACCGTCGCCGGACAGTGCGGCGCGGCGTCACCGTCTTTGGAACCCTCTGCACCGTCATTTCTTTTTCTCTTGCCCATCGCCTTGTACAGTCTGGTGCGAGAGAGATAGATTTTTTCCGAGGGGTTTAACGGCTGGAGGTGGAGATAGAAAGTGAGAGAGAGTATGAAAGAAGAATACGAGAGAGACGAGGGCAGCTGATTAGGGTTTTACAATTCGGATTGGATTCTTTCTGGCTCGATCCGACCCGCACATTGATAGTACACGGTCTGGGCCGTACAAAGTTGGGCTCTAATAGGCTCAATTTCAATTTTATATGCACTGCACGAATCTTAAAGCATACGAACGGATCTTTGAAGTAGTATTCTGTTTGGGCTTTAATAGGCTTAATTTCAATTGTATATGTATCTATTTACAGACGGATATGAGAAATAATAATTTGTTTAGGCTACTCATCTTATAATCTAGGCCCAATTTTAATTTATATGCATTCATTTACATTGAAATAATTCTGTTGTGAATCTGAATCATGGCGAGAGCGATAATGGAACTGAACAGCACCAGCTCCACTTTCTCACTGCTGTAAAATTCGTGCGGATACAGAAGGGGAAAAAATCTACTATTATTATATAGAAATGGAGAGAAGTGGGTTGACCTCTCTTTGCTTGAATCTTCGTGCGCACTCTTCTTTCTCTTGTTGGCCGCTCCGTACGAGAAGCGGGTCCACGTGGCAGCGCCGGAGGTCCCTTATATTGCCTTTTACCAGGTTCAGATTCAGTCGTGTTTTATATTTTGATATGTACACATTTTTTGCCAATTAGATAAGGTGGTTTGTTTTTCGTAGATAACTAGTTGCTTACAATGTGTTTGATGAAATGTCCAAATGAGCTTTTGCGTATCTAATATGAACTTTTTTTACTTACTCCAACCTTGTATAATGGTAATTAGTAACATAGGAGTATATATTGGTTGAGTTAACTTGTATGGTACAATTGGTTGAATCTCAATTGAACAAAATAACCAAGAAAAATAAATTGAACTTTTTTCTACTTCTTTTGGATTTCTTCCTTCTGATCTTTTTCTATTTAATTTGGGATGATTATAGGCATTGTAGTTATTTTGAGGGAAGAGGATATTTGAATAACAAAAGAGAATTGCGCAGAAGCTCTTTAATGGCTTCCAGCTCTGAATCGCAAGAGCTGAAGTTAGAAAAGGAAGAATCAATGAAGAAAGATAAGCTTCTTATTGATTGTGGAGAAGAAGATCAAGAATGTGTTCTTGGTATGTAATTAAGCTTCTTTTCTGTACCGTGTCATCAAATTTTTATACTATATTTTATTAACTTCTAATTCTTTCAATGAAGATGCATTGAGGTTAAGTTGTGTCCTAATTGCCGAATTAGGGGTTAATTGATTGAATAATGGATTCATTTGAGTCTTGTACTTGAAGCTTAATTTAGACTTAATTTGTTTTTTATCCGAGAATTAGTATTAATTTGGCAAAGCTACAATTTGGGGAAACCATCACAACTATTAAACCACTACCGCTTGAGCTTAATTCTAAACCCTAATCGAATAATCATATACATAAACTATAAGTAAACGTATTGAAAAAACTAGGTGGGATAGTTGCATTGGGGAAGTTTGACGCGCTTCACATAGGGCACCGCCACCTGGCAAATCACGCATCAAAAGCCGGCACTCCTTTTCTGCTTTCTTTTGTCGGCATGGCTGAAGTACTCGGCTGGGAACCCAGGTATTTTACATCCTCATTGTTAAACCTAATTTTATTACTTGTTTTTTGTATATATTTTTACATATTTTACATGGGAGCTTCATATGTATATTACGGGTGTAAACGGTTCAGATACGGTTCGGATAGTGCTTTTACCATATCCGTATCCATATTTTTTTTCCGATATGGATAGATCCGGATACGGATACGGATACGGTTCGGATATTAAACGGATATGGATATGGTTCGGATATCCCGGATACGGATACGAATACGGACTCATTTCGGATTGTTAAAATGGTTATGTAGTCCGATATATAATTTCAAAACTCGACTTTGCTAGATTACTATATAAATATAAATTTTAGAGGAAAAAATTTTGAGTAAGAAATTATACTAGAAATTATAATCATTCTACATAGTCAAACTAAAAAAAAAATACAACTACTTCAATATAATAACCATACTAAAACAAAAATGTCACAACTTTGGCGGCTAGGGTTTTGTTAGATGGAGAAGGAGTTAAAACATGTCTAAGTTGAATGTAATGATTAAAGAAGAATAGAAAAAGATGGAAACTCGGTTGTCAAATAAGAGGAAAGAAATACAAGAAGATGAATTAAAAGAAAATTAGGAAAGATGGAAAATAATATGGTTGTGAAATAAAAGAAAATTAATACTTGATGGATATGGATTCACGTTGAGTTTTATAAAAACGGATATCCGAATCGAAATATTATCCGGATACGGATAATATCCGTATCCATATCCTTATCCGCATCATAAAATAGATATTGTATCCGTATCCATATCCGTATAAATTATCTGTATCCGTATCTGTATCCGTCGGATACGGATATTTTTATTCGGATATGGATATTTCGTGGATACATTACGGTTCGGATTCGGATATTATCCGCCCCGTTTACACCCCTATTGTATATACATGCCAACGCAAACGAAACAAGAAAAGAATTATTATTAGGCAGTAATTATGGTATAGTTACATAGTATGGTTTAGTTTTTAAGTTACAATAGGGAAGAAAACTATTAGTCAGAGAATAAAAAACAAAAGGAAAGGAAAGAAATGTGAAGGCAAAAAACTGAAATGGCTCGAAATTTTCTTTTCTGAAGTTCTGTTCTTTTCTTTTCCATTCACAGCTTACAAACAAAAAACTGCAACTAAATAACTCTCCCTTTATTTCTTTCTTATCCATCCAGGCCGACGATAGTCTGAATTTGGCCCCTCAAATTTTTTTGGATCTAATTTTAACCCCCTCAATTTAGCATATGGAAGGGCATAAATGAGCTTTATACAATGGTTGATGCGTTAGGAATTAGACCCAGGAAAAGTTGAGGGGTCAAAAAGTGAGCTATCTCAATAAACGAAGGGCCAAATTCAGACTTTTCCTTATATTATTTGACATCTGATCTTTATACTTCTGCATATGCAAACAAATAAAAATCAAAATCCTTGTTGAACTTCACATTTCGTTCTTCTAACTAACTCATTCCGCTAACAACTCACCAACCAAAACCCACAACCAAATAACTCTCTCTTCATTCCTTTCATTCTTTTCCACACAGGCCGCCGATAGTCGCGAAACGAGACAGGAAGAGAGTCCTCGAGACGTGGGCCCCGTACTGTGGCAACATAACGCCGGTGGAATACCAAGTCGAGTTTTCGAAGGTGCGGTACTTGACGCCACGCCAGTTCGTTGAGAAGCTGTCCAATGAGCTCAGAGTCAGCGGGGTCGTCGCAGGTACTGAAACACTGTACTTTTTTACTTTTGGGGTAAATAAATGTATCGGTAGTCTTTGTATTTTGATTGAATTGTGATTTAGTGGCTGTATTGTTGGTTTGAACTTCTTGATTCGTGTGGTTTGTGGAAACTTGCATGAGATAGGGACTAATCGTGCATAATTCAAGGACCAATTGCAATCCATTTTAAGTATAAGGTTTACTAACCGTGCATTTATCCCTTTCCTATTTTCGTACGATTTATCCCCGTGTCTATGCCTGTGTTGTAACATGAAGGATTTGTTTATGAGATTCACTTTGAGTGAGGATCAAACGGCGTGTAAAATGGCTAATTTGTCCTTGGTTTAAAAATCGTAAGAGTTGCTCTTTACTAAAAATATTGTAAAATTAAGTTTCAAAAACTGCTTAATTAAAAAAAATATAGTTCAAAAACAAACACAAGTTAAAATAATTATCCAATTTTTGTTTCCAACATTTCAGGTGAGAACTATCGATTTGGGTACAAAGCGTCCGGCGACGCATCAGAGCTCATAAAACTTTGCAAAGAGTTCGATTTACAAGCATTCATTGTCAGTTCCGTGATGGACAATAAATCTCAAAATGGTTCAAGCAAAACACTGAACCCTAATAAAACCCTAAACCCTAACGATAAGGGCCAAGTCTCGTCGAGTCGGGTCCGGCACGCCTTATCTATGGGAGACATGGATTATGTTTCACAACTTTTAGGGCGAAAACACCGTTTGGTGATGGAATTGAGTGATGAGTGTAAAATTTTGAATGGACGGATTTTGGTGCATAAATCTTGTGTGTTGAATCAAGCGCCTGTTGAGGGTTTGTATGAGAATTGTACTGTTTTTAAGGATGAGTTGTTTAGTGGAATGTGTAAGGTTGTAATAGGTGAAGAAATGGTTCAAATTGAATTGAAGGATGAAGGGGTTTTGGATGTGCAAAATTGTGAGGTTTTAGGGGTTGAGTTTGGATGAAACGAGTTTGATTTGAAGTTTTATTGGTTGGGACGGAATTGAAGGTTAAAGAAGGTGTATATATAGAGATGGACTTTGTTGATTAGGAAGTCAGTTGATGGATATGAGTGTGAAAATTGGGTTTAATTGCAAATTAGATTGTTTCTAATAAGTATGCAGATTGGCATATGACGAAATGGATGTGTTGTAAAACTTTACAGACATTTGAGTTCAGGAGTTGGAGTGAGGATAGAATTTAATAATAGGTTTGTTTCATTGGTTATTTGAGGAATTTGTAATGATTAAGGGGCCATCTTTTTGTGTGATGATTCATAATGAATATTTATTCAATATTATTTGTCGACAGTTATTACGTGATACCAATTATTGTTCCATGTATCACTCTTGTATTTGGTTGTATCAGTTGTATTGTATCAGTCAGATTAGCAACCTTTTGCCGCAAGGAGAGTACTTTACATGATATTTTTCTGTTTTGTAAGGGTATATGTTAAAACTTACCTTAACAAAGTCAAAAGAAAAAAGTTTTTGAAAGTTTATGAAAGTTATATGACAAGGGGCACTTCTTACATTTTCACTGAACTAGATAGAAAATTATAAACCATTTTCTAGATATTATGAACAAAGAAACCTACTACTTTTATAACAATAATTGTTATTATGTAGAAATTACTTAATCACCTCAAATATCATGCCAAATTAACTTGTTAAAGATGGAGACAACTGATAATGTAAGTTAAGGATACTAGAAATTTTTTATATTTCTATTTCATAATTTATTTCTTTGTTAAATAAGATGAAATTCTTATTTTATATTTATACCTTCATAATTTTATTTTTATTTTTTTTAATATTGTTTTAAAGTTAATGCCTAAGAAAAAAACTGAGCTAACTTATAGGTTTAAGATAGCTAATATATACTTGGTCATATTTCAGAGTAAATATGGAGATATATAGGATGATGATACTATGCCCCGACATACATTCCCCAATGGGATTGATGTGCTAGCATGTATATTAATATTATAACAGTTGGTAAACATGTTCCATCTGACTCTCGTCATGACAAAAGGAGCTGGGAGGCGGATTTTCTGTTTACCACTTTGGACTTGGGGATTAACACTTGTATGGTCTCGTTAAACAATTACATGGTAAATTAGAAGGTGGACTTGGTTTAACATGTCGTATTGGACAATACTGACGCATAGGATTGGTTTACCATATAATTTGCCTGCACATCAAGTTGCTAGGGGCAGAATAAGGAGATAAACAATCTTTTTCGAGATATATATTACCTTGAATCACACACAAAACGAGATAGGTACATAACAAAGTAAAAAAATTGTGAATTACTTTCATATGTCAAAAAACTTGTAATCATCCCGTCTATTCCTTTAGCAATTAGAAACTGACTTAACTCACCGACATCTTGCTCTCATCCATCGTTCGTCTACGTATCATCTCCTCATTCGTACCCAAAGGGAATTTTCTTCGGACCTTGGCTCTGGTACCACTTATTAGGAACCGAGACGTAACAGTAAACACAAAAAGCAAACACATGAATACAAAGATTTAACGTGAAAATCTTAAAGAGGGTGAAAACCACGGCCGCCGGCACTCAACACTTTCTTTATACCTAGAGAAAAGAGAAATACAAAACAATTGTTTGTAGTTATTGGAATGAATAAAACTCTACCCCTGCTCTCTATTTATAGTGATAGTCATATCTAATAAAAGAAAATAATCCAAATAATTAATGTCCTAATTAACACCTAATACATGAAAATGTAAATATAAGAAAACAAACATATTTCCAATCCAATTGTCACTTATGGAAATAAGTCAAGACAAGCAAATATGGAGAACTTTCCTATCTCCTGCAAATTTTCTTTTTTACGGTAACTAGAGTTTTCCAAAAATCTCCACACAAAACAATCTCTCACTAGGAGACTTCATAATGACACAAGTACTTTGCATTGAAGCTATTCTTCTTTTCTCCAGTCCCTTCCTTGAGCCCGGCGACATGCTCCTACTGACTCACTCGACCAGCCCCACTCATTTCTGCAATCTCAACATCCAACTCATAGCTGTACCTCCCATTATAAAGACATAGCTGAAAGTGCTTTTCCGACTATCCACATCTACTCCTGGATCCGCATCTATGAACCCTTGCAAATCATGACATTCCTTTTGTAGCACAACGTCATATTTGACGTATCCTTCAAATATCTCAGCAGCCATTTGATCGCCTCCCAATGCTCGATGTCAAGATTCGCCATGAATCAACACAACTCTCACTACATATGCGATATTGGGTCTCGTACAAGAGCAAAATAATGTCGGTATTTTCATTGTTCTTGTAATAGCAACAATGGTCAGTATCACCTCTCCGAAAATCACGCTCACACATGAATTTATCGAACTTCATGTACCACTATTTGGGTGCTTGTTTTAGACCGTACAAGCTTTTCTTGAGCTTACACACTAAACCTTCCTTTCCTGGGTTCTTAAAACTTTCAGGCTGCACTATATAGATGTCCTCCTCCAAATCGTCATGGAGGAATGTCGTCTTGACATCCATCTGCTCGAGTTGCAAATCTTTGGCCGCTATAGTACTAAACACCGTATGAATGGTTATCAGTGTTGTTCTCAGTTTGATGATATTCAAACCAATTCCGAGTTTCTAATATAATTTGTGAGAATATGTATAAGTTCAGATGATTCAAGTTGAAGCATTAGAGAAATGAAGTGTTATACAGAATAGACGTAATTCACCAATCTCGGGAGGAATAGAAAACGCCACGTCCTTTCAAGTGATCAAGTTTTGGAGCATGTTCAAGTGGTTCTCTTAGTTGAGTTTAGTTTTTGAGTGATGAAGTTTTTACACTAAAAAAAGAATTTCTACACTTTGTACTGTCCATTCAGATCTTCCGTTCGAACGGAGCCCCTCCGTTTAGAACAATTTTTCCTTGACTTTTGTTGACTGAATTTTTCCCTACTGTCCATTTGAATGGAGTTTTGGTCTGTTCGACCGGACAGTCAGATTTTCTAACCGTTGCTTTTTGATTCCCTTCCTTTTTCTTCCTCCGTTCGGCCGGAGGATTTTCTCCGTTCTAATGGAGCAGCCCGCAATCCGTTTTCTACACCAATTTTTGAGCAAAATCAATAAAAAAACTCTCTTTAGTGTGCTACTAAAATTACCTAATAATATTTGTAAGATTAGGTAGAATTGAGTGAACGTTTGTTTGTTTGTTGTTTGTTGTTGGTTTGTTCGATTGTAAGAGATTGGGTTGTTTTGTCTCGACGAATTGCTACGAGTTTGTAAAGCGATCATGGAGTCGAGTCTTGTAAAATGCTATTTGGATTAGTGAATCAAAGAGCCGAAAGGCATACTCGGAGAGTAGACGCTCGTGAACGGATAAGGGCCACTAGCTTGAACGGGTGGTTACAGCATAAGCAACCACTTAGCCGAACTTCGTTAACAGATCTGGTGTTCGGTATTCGTATTTATTTATTTATTCTCAATTTGGTTATTATTATTTCATATCTATTTAATTATTACGACCATCAGCCTAAAAGTCTAATAACCTAAAAGTAGCAAAACCCTAAAAGTCAAATCCACACTTCTGCACAAAATTAGGGCGATACCATAGAGTTGGGAGATAGTTCGAGTCTCATTGGAAACAATGCTAGCAACGAAAAAGATCGGGCCGGAAGAACTTGTCAACTACTTCCGCAATTTTGAAACTCGACTCAAGCAAATGGGAACCGACTCCAAACCCAAAACCGTGGCGATGCCGACAACAAACTCGAATGATGAGAATGGTGAGATAGCTTGCTTAGTGTGAAAATTCGGTGAATTTCGAGAAAAAGAGAAGCCTTTTAACGACAACCGCCGTCGCAACAACCAAAAGACGTATTGTTTCGAGTGCAATAAAAAGGGATACACCATCAACAACTGTTACATCTTACATCCCGAACTTGCTCCTTAGAACATGAAGGATGGCGAGAAATGAGATGGACGTTCCGATGATGTTACTACGCGAAAACTTGTCGTTTGTGTAATCACGTGTTAACAAAATAATTTATATTTTATGCTAATTAACCAAAAAGTGTATATGTGGTATTGAATTTTAGGGGTCGAACACTAAGAGGTGTGGCCTTAAATTTCAACTAACTAATCAAATATTAGTTCTAGCAATTTTAGTTTTAAAGATTTAAGATGAGTTTTTTTTTTTTTTTGAAATAATAAGAGGAATTAAAAGAAAGAAGTAAGAATTTTTTATTTTTCAAATATTTAATTAAAGATAGGGACTTGTATGATAATTTGTTTAAGTATGTTATCATTAACCATATATTTTTTTAATCTTAAGATTAGCAAAATAAGTTCAAATGTTTCAAGCTAAAAATACCCAATTAATGCATTAATTTAGATCTAAACACAAATCAGCCAATTCAATATTCAAATACTAAATCTAACAAAACTTCAATTAATTACACAAACTTAGCCAAGTAATTATTTAATTAATTGGTCACAAAACATTTGTAATTTATAGATTTTAATCTAAACAACTTAGCCAAGTATTTAAATCAAATATTCTAAATAAATGTTCCATGACAACTTTAACAAATCCCCAAATCAAATCAATTAACACAAGGTTTCAAACAAACTTAAACAAATCATCACATCCCTACTAAGATTTACTCACTCATGTTCATAAAAACTATATTTACACAAGACTTGAACATGATACTCATTCAAAAGAAAAAGAAATAAGGAAAATAAAATCAAACCCCAAGAAAGAAGAGTCAAGCTAGAGTCCCTCCTTCTTGATTGATCTCGCCTCCCCTTCAACCCTTGCTCAAGCTAGATCAAGCGTCTTTCTCCTTGTAAAAATTCAATCTCCCTTTCTACTTTCTAAAATTAGGGTTTTAAGCTTAGGTCATTAATGGTGGAAGAAGAAGAAGAAGAAGAAGAAGAATGTGGATGGTGTAGAAATGGTTGTGAAATTGATGTATGAATGGATGAGAGAATGGATGTATAAGGGTTTATTTATAGAGAAATTTTCTTTGCAAAAAATGGAAAACAAGGGTAGTGGGACTAAAAGGAATGTTTGTTCTGGTTTTGGTATTGGGTAGTAATTTGGGTTTATTTAACATTTCCCTCTTCATTTTTCTTATTCAAAATCTGCTTGAATCAGTCTGCGTACACCTTATGGGGGGTTTTTAACATTGGCTCTTCCTCACACGTGGTACTCTCTTATTGGCCGGTACTAAATCCAAAGCATTAATTCCAACGAATAGGAAACAGCCACCTGTTAGATTCTTTAGTTATATTGAAAACGTGTGCCACGTGGCATCTTTTAATTGGCCGAATTAATTCCACGTACTGCATTCGCTCTGACGCTTGAGAAAACGCGTTTTAATACCTCTCCATTTCGAAGCACCGGACGGACCATTCATTTCAGAATCGCTTGTTATAACTCGACCGGAGGTATCCAGCCAGGAATGGAACGGAGGTGACAGTCAACTGGATAAGGAATAATGCGTTTTCTCTAACGCGTTTTGCCACGCGTCATGAGCTGATTCAGTGAAGTACGATTCTCGTACTGATCATAGTATGTTTCTCATACTGATTAATCAGAATGTCCCCCAATCAATGATCACCACGTGTCTTCTCTTTATCCAGATCTAACTACTCGAGCCACGTGTCACTCTTTGGTTTGCTGCTTTCTAACTGAGCACCACGTGTTAACCTTTGATTGGCCCAAAAAATAATCCTCGTACACTACTTGATCTCTGCGCTGATTGAGTTCTGCGATGAATAATGGGGACACGTGCCTCATTGTTATTGGTCGAGAGAAGGTCTGACCCTGGTCAGACATTGACTTTGACCAAGGTTGACCAGATCTTGTATCGTATTTTCTGGAGTTCTAGAAAGTCGTTTTTCGCGAGGTTTGTACCGTTGGATTCGTATCGTCGCGCTCTTCGATTTGGTACCTAGTTTGACCTCTTTTGGGACAGTTGACTTTTGATCAACTGGGCGATTTCTTGGGTTTCACTTTCGTCTTTTTGCGGATTTTTTTAGATTATGGATTGAATGGTTGGTTGGAAAAGGTTGTAGAAGGTCGGACAGGCGTGTGTAGGGTTTTCGTGGAGATTTTGTCGAGAATTCAGCCATCTTTGGCCCAGGATTTGCAGATCGGCTCGTCATCTGGAGTTGACTTTTTGAGTAATCCTCCAAATATTCTTTTCTTAGTCTTTTTACCTGAAAAATCACACAAAAGCGTATTAAGAGTTTCAAAAATAATTTTTATTAATTTTAAACATTTTTCATACATTTTATGTGATTTAATGGTGAATTTTATATGATAAAAACCCTAAAAATGTGTATAAAAATACACATTTCAAATTTCACCACACTTAAACCAAGCTTGCCCTCAAGCGTAAATTAAATCAAGTTATAGGGTTTTTAGAATCAGTTTAAATTCATTTGAAAAGAAATTAAATTATTGCCATGTTATTAGTCGACTATTATAATAATACACGAATGTCGGTGAATGTCCATTAATAATTTTAAAATCTCAAGGTCGTTTCTACTCGCCAATCTTTTATCCCAATTATCCATTTTCCATAAAATAGTACCCTAAGAAAATATTTCTACTTTAGCCCCCTAAATTTCGCACAAAAGCTTCAGCTAAATTTTACTTCGCCCTTTGAAACAGATTGAAAGTTGACACACCCAATCCCAAGCACAAAATTGTGTCTAATGACACTAAAAAGCATTTATTTATTTAAAAAGTGTATACATTTATTTTATTTATATATTATATTTATTATTTTTTTTCTTATTATATATTTATTATTTTTTATTATTATTATTATTATTATTATTATTATTATTATTATTATTATTATTATTATTATTTATTTATGTATTTTTTTTATACTTTAATAATCTGCTACCCCAGTCTTTGCCTCTCCGCGGCGGATCATCTCCCTCTGGTCACTTCTAGCATAGTCGGATTCGAGGCCATGCAGCGGGCCCTTCCGCGTGAATACCAATGATTCATCATCATCGATACCCAGCTACTTGGTACCATGCAAGTTGGATTGCCTGTAGCCAAGCGTTTAGAACTATCTCTCGCGCCATACACCCCTGAGGGTCACCATAAGACTAGGTGTAGCAGATTATTTAAAAATTATATAAAAATAATATGTTTTTGTACTAGAAAATGGGTGGTATGACTTCAACAAGTTTCAAGGGGCTGATAAAAATTAGACATTTCACGAGGCCACAGTTTGAAAAGTAGGGATAATTTCGAAAAATTGAAGTACGGCACTAGAGAATGAAAACATTATATCTTGTCGTAAAATATTGAAGAGATGAACACGCTATGAAATTTTCAAACCATTAATGGACTTTATATGGATAGTATAGATGGAATGGGATGGAATGGAAAATATTATAGCAAATAATTTAATATCCTTTAAAAATTTTCAAAAATTATTCATCATTTTCCAGAGCCCTATACTTTTCAAAAACTCTTTGCTTGAAGGGGCTTTCGAAAACACTTCCTTTTCAAAAACTCTTTTCCACTTTTCTTTTAAAATCCTTTTACTTATTTACAAATCCAAGCAAGAAATTTACTTAAAAATAAAACAACTTATTCACAAGAATAAGAACGAAATAAACTTTAAATTTTTATGGATTTTAAGAATTTTTCATTGTTTTTGTATTTTAAAATTTTTAAATGTTAGAATTTTTTTTAATTTTTAATTTTTAATTTTTAATTTTTTATTTTGTGACACAAAAAGTTACAAGCTCCCCTCACCACACCTAAACCCTTGCAAGTTCAAGTGTGGGTGAAGAAATTTTGTGAAAATAAAATTAAAAATAATAAAAGAAAAGTACGACCTGACATCGAGTTGCCTCTCGCTAGCGCTCCCGTTTTACGTCTCAAGCCTGACGTGTTGGTGCTTAAGCTTTCGTGATTTCCACCTGGGGATACTCCCCAAACTCCTGCTCATCCATCCATCTGGTGTCATGATTTTCGTAGAAGGCATTCAGCCTGTTCCCATTCACCTTGAACGCTCCGCTTGCGTCACTGAAAATCTCATAAACTCCAAAAGGCAAAGCACTGGTTATTATAAAAGGGCCTGTCCACCTGCTCTTCAACTTTCCGGGATGCAACCTCAACCGGGAGTTGAATAACAAAACTTTATCACCCACTTCAAAAGTTTTCTTGGTGATTATTTTGTCATGAACGGTACTTAACTTTTCTTTGTAAATTCGGGAGTTGTTATAGGCATCAATCCTAAGTTCTTCGACCTCCTGAATTTGCAATTTCCTCATTTCTACATCCTTTAGGTAATCGAAATTAACCTTTTTAATGGCCCAAAAAGCCTTATGTTCGATTTCCACCGGTAGGTGACAACTCTTTCCATACACGAATCTGAAAGGAGTCATCCCTATCGGTGTTTTGTATGCGGTCCGATAGGCCCACAATGCATCCCCAAGCCTTTGACTTCAATCCTTGCGAGAGGGATTACCCACTTTCTCAAGGATTGATTTAATCTCTTTGTTGGTAATTTCGGCTTGTCCATTGGTTTGGGGGTGGTATGCGGTTGACATTCTGTGTTGGACATGGTAATTTTTCAATAGGTTGGCCATATATTTATTGTTGAAATGTGATCCTCTATCGCTAATAATGGCTTTAGGAACTCCAAAACGCTGAAAGATGTTCTTTTTGAGAAATTCAATCACCATTTTGGAGTTTGCATCCCTCGTTGGAATGGCTTCAACCCATTTAGAGACATAATCCACACACACAAGAATGTATAAATACCCATTGGATTGAGGGAAGGGACCCATGAAATCTATCCCCCAAACGTCGAATAGCTCGCAAAACAATAAGGTTTTGAGAGGCATTTCGTGTTTGCGGGATAGATTGCCTGTCTTTTGGCAATTTGCACAACTCTTTACAAAGGAATGAGCATCTTTGTAAAGAGTTGGCCAATAAAGTCCACTTTGGAGCACCTTGTGGCTTGTGAGTTGGGCTCCAAAGTGGCCCCCACATTGTAAAGAGTGACAGAAAGATAATACCGAGTTAAAGTCATAATCAGGTACGCATTTGCGCACCATTTGATTGGAGCAGATCTTGTAAAGGAGTGGATCTTCCCAAAAGTAGTAGCGCGAGTCGTTCTTGAGTTTGTCCTTTTGAGCGCCAGATAGCGTGTCAGGCATTCATTCCGTCTCCAAGAAGTTGACAATGTCCGCATACCAAGGTGTACTTGCCTGGATTGCATAGAGGTGCTCGTCAGGAAATAACTCGTTGATCGGGAGGATGTCGCCTTCATTCGTCGGGAGTCGACCAAGGTGGTCGGCGACGAGGTTTTCCGCGTCTTTCTTGTCTCGGATTTCCACATTGAATTCTTGAAGGAGGAGAAGCCATCGTAAGAGGCGCGATTTGCATTCCTTCTTTTTCATCAAGTACTTCATTGCTGCATGATCTGAAAACACAACCACTTTTGTTCCGACCAAATATGATCGGAACTTTTCCAAGGCATATACAATAGCTAATAATTCTTTTTCAGTGGTCGTGTAATTGCGTTGTGCATCATCAAGTGTCCTAGAAGCGTATTATATCACGTGAGGATCCTTACCAACCCGTTGGCCCAAGACGGCACCAACGCTCCATCCACCCACGTCGCACATGATCTCGAATGGGAGGTTCCAATCAGGTGGTTTGATTATCGGGGCGGTGCACAACTTCTCCTTAAGGATGTCGAAAGCCTCCTTGCATGCTTCGTCAAAGTCGAATTTGGCGTCTTTTTGGAGAAGGCGAGATATCGGTTGCGCAATCTTGGAGAAGTCGCGTATGAAGCGCCTGTAAAAGCCCGCATGGCCCAAGAATGAGCGTATGTCCTTCATATTACGAGGGTAAGGTAATGTCTTGATTACGTCGACCTTCGCCTTGTCCACCTCCAAATCTTTCTCTGAAACAAGATGACCTAGTACAATTCCTTGGCTCACCATGAAGTGGTACTTTTCAAAATTCAAGACAAGGTTAGATTCGACGCACTTCTCCATTATTAGCCCCAAATTAGTTAAACACTCATCAAATGAGTTGCCATAAATGGAGAAGTCGTCCATAAAAACTTCTATAAATTTTGAAATGTATTCAGAGAAAATGGAAATCATGCACTTTTGGAATGTACCTGGAGCATTGCACAACCCGAAAGGCATCCTTCGATACGCGAATGTACTAAAAGGACAAGTGAATGTTGTTTTCTGCTGGTCAGCGGGATCAATTGCGATTTGGAAGTAACCTGAGTACCCGTCAAGAAAACAGTAATAGGGTCGGCCTGCCAGTCGCTCAAGCATTTGGTCGATGAAAGGAAGAGGGAAGTGGTCCTTCTTTGTCGCCGCGTTGAGTTTGCGGTAATCAATGCAAACACGCCACCCATTTTGTACTCGTGTAGGCACCTTTTCGCCTTCCGAGTTCTCCATAATCGTAATCCCTATCTTTTTGGGTACCACATGAATAGGTGACACCCATTCAGAGTCGGCCACGGCATATATTATGCCGGCGTCAAGAAGCTTAAGAAGCTCCTTCTTAACCACCTCCATCATCACAGGATTCAAACGCCTTTGAGCTTCTCTTGAAGGCTTGGCTCCTTCCTCAAGGGCGATCTTGTGCATATATGTCGCAGGACTGATACCTGGCATGTCGGCTAATATCCACCCTATCGCCTTCTTGTTTTTCACCAAGACGTCCACCAGGCGCCATTCCTGATCGGATGTGAGGTTGGAGGCGATGAAGACATGTAACGTTTCGTCTGGCCCGAGATACGTGTATTTGAGGTGGCTCGGAAGAGGTTTGAGCTCCAGTTTGGGCGCCCTCTCGATGGATGGCGGTATTCACTCTCCCGAGATTTAGCTCCGTCGTCATTGGCCCTGAAAAAGAAAAAACTTCCTCTATCATGCATTTTTCTGAGTTAGGCAAGTTTATATTTCCAACTTCTTGCATTAATATGTCACTTTCATTGCCTAACAAATTTTCGTTCTTTTGGGTTTCTAACGTGTTCACATTTTCTAATTCATCCCAAAACTCATCAAAAGAATTATTTAAAGAATTTAAAGAATGAGAAGACTCCCGTATCAAATGTTCATCGACGAGCTCGTCAATCTCATCAATGATGGAAATGCTCGACACGTTGTGGTCGTCAGGAAATTTGATCGCGTCGAAGATGTTGAAGGATATCTTCTCGTTGTCGAACTCTATCGACAAAGTTCCCGAATGGCAGTCGATTCAAGTTTTCGCAGTCCTGAGAAATGGTCTCCCCAAGAGAATGGAAGAAGAATCCGCTGTGCTTCCCATTTCGATGATGTAAAAGTCGGCTGGGAAAACTAATCCGTTCACTCTGACTAATACATCTTCTGCAACGCCTAGAGGTCTGATTGCAGAGCGGTCTGCAAGGGTCACCACGACTCGAGTATTCTTCAAACTACCCAAGTCAAGGGTCTCGTAAACGGACCTGGGTATTACATTTATCGCAGCCCCTAAGTCAAGCATGTACCTTGTGAACTGATGTTCCCCAAATTGTGCACGGAATGGCGAAGATTCCAGGGTCCTTTTCTTTTGGCGGAAGTCTGGCGTCTAGGCTTAAAACAGCCGAGAGGTTTACTTTCTCATCCCCTTTTAACCTTCTTTTGTTAGTGCACAAGTCTTTCAAGAACTTGGCAACATTGGGAAATTTTTCGATGGCGTCAACGATGGGAATATTCACCTCCACCTTTTTGAAAATTGCCAACATGTCCCTTTCAGCCTCTGCCTTTTTGTTTCCCGCCAGACGGGACGGGAATGGTGCCTTTGGGACGTAAGCTCTCTCTTCCCTTTTTCCCTTTTCTTCCTCTTTTCCCTCTTTTTTTTTTCTTGTACATTTATATTCGCATTCACACTCTTATTCTCATTCACAATTATATTTTCTTCCTCTAACCCTAATTCTTCGTCTTTCTCCCCTTGTTCATCACGCCTTTTCACCACAATCTCTTTTTCTTCTCTAGGAAACTCAACCTCTTTCCCGCTTCTCAAGTGAATTGCGAGAATAGGTTTGGTGTCAGGTCCCCTTCCTTGAGATGGGAGCTTGTTATCAACCTGCCCCTTCAAGATATTCACTTCATCCGCCATTTGTCTCATTTGTGTTTTCATATTTTGAACTTGTCGACTCGTTGTCGCTTGGCCTTGGCTAAGTGAACTCATCTCATTCTCCATCGACCCCAATTTGGTTGTAAAGGTTGAAAATCCGTTCGTCATGAAAGCCATCATTTTGTCGAATTTCTCGTCGAGAGAGGGAGATTGAGTGCTTGATTAAGAAGGTTGAGGAGGTTGTTGTTGTTGCACGTCGGGATGAGTGTAGAGTCCTTGCCTTTGGGGTTGTTGTTGAGGGATTTGTTATTGATTATCCTCCGTTCTCCAACGAAGGTTGGGGTGTTTTCTTCCAGGATCGTAAGAATATTGAGGTTTTTGATACCCATAACCCCTTGTTTTCCCCCATAACT
Source organism: Juncus effusus (assembly GCA_027726005.1). Taxonomy (NCBI): domain Eukaryota; kingdom Viridiplantae; phylum Streptophyta; class Magnoliopsida; order Poales; family Juncaceae; genus Juncus; species Juncus effusus. The sequence continues at coordinate 4,086,295 of CM050909.1, forward strand.
CCCCATTGCATTCACATCTTGTTGAAGAGTTTCGCATTCATCGGTTAAATGCGATGTACTCCCACAAAACTCACACTTCTTTGGTTCGATTTTCCCACCAACCGCATTAAGCATTTGGCTAAATCTCGTCTCGAAATTCGCGGTGATTCGGGACTCCATTGCCTTAAGATCCACCGCATTTGTAGCATTCACTTGTCCCCCTCGTCCACTACGCCCTCTTATGCCTTCCGCATTCGTCACAATAAGTTCTCGCACTTGGGAGGGTGTCAGGTGGTTTATGTTTCCTCCGGCTGAACATTGGAGAAGACGGGCGTCGAGATCGTTCATGCCTTCAAGGAATTGGGCGATGAGAAAAGTTTCCTCCAAATTGTGGTTAGGGCATGATGCGCATAATCGGATGAAGCGCTCGTAATACTCCTGTAGGTTTTCTTCACCCCTCTGCTTAATCCCCGTGATTTCGGATCGCAACTTGGCGGTGAGTGAATCGGGGTAGTAACGCTTGAGAAAGCATTGTGCCACCTCCTCGAAAGTCTTGAATGGCCCACCTTGTAGGTGATTGAGCTAGTCTCTTGGAGCATCTCCTAAAGTATGAGAAAAGAGAGTGAGTTTAATATTATCCAAGTCATTTGTTTTACCAAAGAGAGTCGTGCATTTCCTATCTAATTCACCCAAATGTATATAAGGACTGTCATTTCTATGTCCTTCAAAAACTGGTAACACATTTAATATTGCTGGGTTTAATTTAAAGTTCTGCACGGTGGGTATCACAATATTTCCTGGATTTTGTTGAAGATTGTGTGCTAATAGTTCGCCTAATATTTTTTTTCTTCACCTATTTTCACTTTATTTTGATCTTTAAAAGGTTCTTTTTCAACTTTTATAACTTGAGATGCTGAAAATAATGATGAATCTAGATTATGAAAAGGAGAGAAAAGTCCTGATGAAGATGGATGGATGTAGAGATTGTTTGTCGAGTCTTGAGCTTTTTCTTGTGGCTCTTCTACGAGTGGTAGCTCAGTTTTTAGATCTTGAGGCCCTAAGGAGGAGAAGCCTCCACGCTCGTGTTTCGTTTTGAAGAGGATGAAGAACTCGTCACACCTCTTCCCTTGTGCTTCTTGATCTCCCAAAGCGCCTTGTTAATCTCCGGGTTTAAACGTAGTTCAGGTTCGCCTTGCGACCTAGTCCTTCTCATGTACCTTCAAAACAAACAAAAACAAAAACACTAGAAAAAAAACGTGAGATCGGTCAGTCAAAAATTTAATGCAAGCCGCCTCCCCGGCAACGGCGTCATTTGTTACTACGCGAAAACTTGTCGTTTGTGTAATCACGTGTTAACAAAACAATTTATATTTTATCCTAATTAACCAAAAAGTGTATATGTGGTATTGAGTTTTAGGGGTCGAACACTAAGAGGTGTGGCCTTAAATTTCAACTAACTAATCAAATATTAGTTCTAGCATTTTTAGTTTTAAAGAATTAAGATGAGTTGTTTTTTTTTTTGAAATAATAAGAGGAATTAAAAGAAAGAAGTACGAATTTTTGATTTTTCAAATATTTAATTAAAGGTAGGGACTTGTATGATAATTTTTTTAAGTATGTTATCATTAACCATCAAATATTTTTTTAATCTTAACATTTGCAAAACAAGTTCAAATGTTTCAAACTAAAAACACCCAATTAATGCATTAATTTAGATCTAAATACAAATCAGCCAATTCAATATTCAAATACTAAATCCAACAAAACTTCAATTAATTACACAAATTTAGCCAAGTAATTATTTAATTAATTGGTCACAAAACATTTGCAATTTATAGATTTTAATCTAAACAACTTAGCCAAGTATTTAAATCCAATATTCTAAATAAATGTTCCATGACAACTTTCACAAATCCTCAAATCAAATCAATTAACACAAGATTTCAAACAAACTTGAACAAATCATCACATCCCAACTAAGATTTACTCACTCATGTTCATAAAAACTATATTTACACAAGGCTTGAACATGATACTCATTCAAAAGAAAAAGAAAAAAGGAAAATAAAATCAAACCCCAAGAAAGAAGAGTCAAGCTAGAGTCCCTCCTTCTTGATTGATCTCGCCTCCCCTTCTACCCTTGCTCAAGCTAGATCAAGCATCTTTCTCCTTGTAAAAATTCAATCTCCCTTTCTACTCTCTAAAATTAGGGTTTTAAACTTAGGTCATTAATGGTGGAAGAAGAAGAAGAAGAAGAATCTGGATAGTGTAGAAATGGTTGTGAAATGGATGTATGAATGGATGAGAGAATGGATGTATAAGGGTTTATTTATAGAGAAATTTTCCTTGCCAAAAATAGAAAACAAGGGTAGTGGGACCAAAAAGAATGTTTGTTCCAGTTTTGGTATTGGGTAGTAATTTGGGTTTATTTAACATTTCCCTCTTAATTTTTCTTATTCAAAATCTGCTTGAATCAGTCTGGTACACCTTATGGGGGGTTTTTAACATTGACTCTTCCTCACACGTGGTGGTCTCTTATTGGCCGGTACTAAATCCAAAGCACTAATTCCAACAAATAGGAAACAGCCACCTGTTAGGTTCCTCAGTTCTGTTGAAAACGCGTGCCACGTGGCATCTTTTAATTGGCCGAATTAATTCCACGTACTGCATTCGCTCTGACGCATGCAGAAAACGTGTTTTAATACCTCTCCATTTTGAAGAACCGGACGGACCATTCATTTCAGAATCGCTTGTTATCACTCGACCGGAGGTATCCAGCCAGGAATGGAACGGAGGTGACAGTCAACTGGATAAGGAATAACGCGTTTTCTCTAACGCGTTTTGCCACGCGTCATGAGCTGATTCGGTGAAGTAAGATTCTCGTACTGATCATAGTACGTTTCTCGTATTGATTAATCATAATGTCCCCCAATCAATGATCACCACGTGTCTTCTCTTTATCCAAATCTAACTACCCGAGCCACGTGTCACTCTTTGGTTTGCTGCTTTCTAACTGAGCACCACGTGTTAACCTTTGATTGGCCCAAAAAATAATCCTCGTACACTACTTGATCTCTGCGCTGATTGAGTTCTGCGATGAATAATGGGGACACGTGTCTCATTGTTATTGGTCGAGAGAAAGTCTGACCCTGGTCAAACGTTGACTTTGACCAAGGTTGACCAGATCTTGTATCATATTTTTTGGGAGTTCTAGAAAGTCGTTTTTCGCGAGGTTTGTACTGTTGGATTCGTATCGTCGCGCTCTTCGATTTGGTACCAGTTTGACCTCTTGTGGGACAGTTGACTTTTGGTCAACTTGGCGATTTCTTGGATTTCACTTTCGTCTTTTTGCGGATTTTTTTAGATTATAAATTGGATGGTTGGTTGGAAAAGGTTGTAGAAGGTCGGACAGGCGTGTGTAGGGTTTTCGCGGAGATTTGTGAAGAATTCGGCCATCTTTGGCCCAGGATTTACAGATCGGCTCGTCATCTAGAGTTGACTTTTTGTCTAATCCTCCAAATATTCTTTTCTTAGTCTTTTTACCTGAAAAATCACACAAAAGCGTATTAAGAGTTTCAAAAATAATTTTTATTAATTTTAAACATTTTTCATACATTTTATGTGATTTAATGGTGAATTTTATATGATAAAAACCCTAAAAATGTGTATAAAAATACACATTACAGATGATCGACGCGAGTGACGGGAAAGACGTTCCGAGGATTGACACGACAAAAGATGAGAAAAGAGACATGATGACCGAGGAAAGGTTAAGAAAAAGAAGTCGAAAGGTCACTCCGCCAAGGTAGCCATGTGGGGAGATGAGTTGAGTGATTCATCCGATGGGATCTGTTCGGACTCTGACTCCGACACGGAATCGGGGAACTTGACATTCATGGCGTACAATGATGTGGACGAGGTGTGTGAACGGGCAATACAAGAGATGCTTCGACAAGAACGACTTCCAGTTCCACCTCCTCCTTCTGTGGCATCCTCTATCGACATGACATCCTCCGGTTCTTCCCGCGACATGAGTCGCGAGATAGATCTAGATTTCACTATTGATTATGTTTTAGATGAGGGAAAGGTTCCAAGTTCAGACAAAGTAATTAAAAATATAGAACCCGGAACTACGATGAACTAGAACAAGATTTGGAAAGGTTTCGGGAGTCTCTTATCAATACCTAAGAACATCTAATTGTCTCCAAAGGCTCGGTAAGGTCAAGGCACAAATAAAAAAATTTAAAAAATTTAATGTAATAAATAATAATAACTTAAACAATAATAATAATAATTATGAATGTGAAAAATTAAAAATTGAAACAAGTCATCTAAAAGTCGAACTTGTAAGTCTTAACAGTGAAAATAAATCCCTCAAGTCCGCTTGCGCCAGAAATGTCACAAACGGATTTGAGTTAGACAACATATGAATAGGACAAAAACCAAATGATAAAACTGGTTTAGGATTCAAGAAAGAAGTCGGCACTAAACCCGCTCCTTCAAGACCTAAAAACAATACAATAAAAAGGGAGCTCAATCAACCGAGGAGTAGAGAAAGTGCATTTATGTACCGAGACTACTCTAAGAGCCAAGTCCTAAAAGTCAAACTTCTAAAAATTTGAGTAACAACAAAAGATTTCACTATTTTCACAATTCGCGACAAAGTCATGAGAATAACCATGGTGTCACAATTGAACGACTTTTCAAAAGAGGTCTAGATGGTTATTTTTGTGAAATTGTCAACACACATGTCCCGAGGAAGATTCAATCTAATGAATCGCAACATCAAGCTTCCAAACATTACACTAAAGAACATCAAAAACAAAAAAATTCAAATTTAAATAATTTTGCGAAATCAAACAATTTTTCAAAATTAAATGATTTTGCAAAATTAAGTGTTTTTAGTGTCAAGTCGACCGAATCAAAGCTAAGCAAAGCCGAATTTATTTATCACTATAATAATCACTTTGTGAAAGTTACTGAAGAGACTTCGAGCCTCATTTGTTCATTTTGTAACTGTTGTTGCAAAATAGTCAGCTTCACTATCGGCGAGCATATCTCCGTGTAGTCAACTCCCTATTTCTGTAGGAACCCTTTTACTACCAATCTCGCCTTGTATCCTTTGCTACCATCATTCTATAAATCCACAGAATAAATTAGGGTACGCGGTAATGTCACAATATCATCCGAATTATATTTCAAAGAATGTGATGGAAATGTGATTATCATGGCATTAGAATATTGTTGTTTGATTGGCAAATTGAATTCCTTGGAATCAATATTTTAAATAGCGGCGCTATATATATATTTTTTTTGATAGAATGAAGACGACTCTATATCCAACATCTATTTTTTGATGCAAATGAGATTTGAACTCATGATCTATGGTTTGTGATACTTTGCACTCAACCACTAGGTCATGAGCTCATTTGCAAAATAGTGGCGCTATAGCGCCGCAATAGCGTGCTATAGCGGATTTCGACCATAAAACTCAACATGCAATGAAAATATAGCGGAAATAGCGTTTTAGGCGCTACAACCACTATAGCGGTAAAATAGCGTTCGCATAGCAGGTATAGCGGCCGCTATAGTTTATGTGTTTCATTGCTTATTTTGGATAATTAATATTTGTATGTTTATTTTAGATAATTATGCGGTATGTTTAGTTATGAACAATAAACTTTGTATGGTATTTTTATTATTAATATTTGTACAATTTTTATTAATATTTATGATATGTTGATTTTTAGTTTTTTATATCGAAGATTTATTATAATCATATTTTTTCATTAATATGTTTGAAAATTTTAGGTAAATTATAAATTATATTACACGTACGCTATAAGGTTTGATAGTGCCACTATAGCGCCCGCTACCGTAATTCGCTACAAAAAAAATCCCGCTATGGACCGCTATATCACTATTTAAAACATTGCTTGGAATGTTGATTTATTATGATTTATTCAATTATATCCTTAAAACTAAAAAATCAATTATATTTTTCTATTAACTCTGTTTATTTGCTACTCTTTACAAGATTTATTTTCTGATTAAATATTATCAAGTAATATTACCATAATAAAGTTATTCTATAATTCTAATTATATTACGTATATAAAAAAAATTAATTTGAATATTATAGTTAATAACAATATTATGATAATTGTAAATTAATTATTTTTAATTAGATTAATTATTATTATTATAGTTAAAATTAAAATCATATGGTTATATTTATTTCCTAAATAAAAAAGAGTATTTTTAATAAAATAAACATAACTAAATAGGGGCATATTTGTAATATGTATGAGAATGTAACATTCTCAACTCCTAAGTGATTTGGTGGAAATTATTTTCCCATGATTCATAGGAATGTAACATTCCATCAAAATGTTAGATTATCGTCACTTAGAATTTCTGTGTTTATCAAATATGAAAATAACATTCCTACCCCACAGCATTTCTTGGAATGTTGCCACATCCCGCCAATCCTTGAAATGGAAATCAATCAGTATATGTTCTTTGCTTTTGCTATTTTCCAGCAACGTTCCTTTTAATCATGATTTTTTTTTTCAGTTATTCTCTATTTTAAATTCATACTAGGGTAATGCCCACTCTTCTTTGCGGGATTATCAATATGCTTTTACTACTAAGATCAATCACATTAACAATCGAAATTCAAGAAGTCAATATGATTTTTACTAATAAGATTATGATAAAAAGAAATAGTAGAAGAACAATATATTTTCTGTTATAAATTAAATTAAACAAGAGCTAAGTAAAGAAAGAAATTGAAAGAGAGAAAGAGTTCTTAATCATTCTATTCATTATTTTCAATACAATACAACACATTTATTTATAGGAATAAATGACCACCTCTATTACAAGAAATAAATAAGTAATTTGAAGCAAATAAGTAATGGAGACATGCATCAGCATATACCATACACAGTACTTAATGTTATGATACATATATTTGTACCCGATATGACATCTGACGTTAGGATACATGCATCAATATCTGATATGATGAATGACAATACATCTTACAATGTTACAATAAGGGTATCAGTATATCTAATACGTTATCGGATATGGTATTCGTTATAGTATATGATGTTACGATACATTATCGATATGCCAGAATTTGTTTTCTTATTTACAGATCATCATTGAAGGAATATTTGATAAAATATCACAAAATTAATTATTGGTAAAGTCCATACAAGTCTCCAATCTTTTACTGTAGCAATGTGTTGCAAAAGTTGACAAGTATGAGTACTAAACTTGAGGTGGCACATAAAATAAATAGTGTGAAGATATATATGCATAAAATATACTACTCATTCTCATTGTAAGCACTGACATTCAAACGAAATTATCCACACTATATTTTCACTTTATCTGTATATCTATATCTATACTTATATTAGAAGGGGGGAGGATTGATCACTTTTTGACACATAATAATTCAGGACATGACACGTGGTTGGGTCTCCATAACATTGAAAGTCGTAATTTGATAACTGACTTATATTATAGGGGGAGGATTAGCACTTTTGACATATAGCAATTCAGTACATGACACGTGACTGGGTCCCCATAATATTGCAAATCATAATTTGACAACTGATCTATACTTACATTTAGTGAACATGATTTACGTAGACAACTTGAGAATAAATAAGTGGTCCACGTTGTTCACACTTCCGTGTAAGACTTCTTCTACACACGTTAGATACATGTACTTCTATGTCTTGAACACATTTATAGTTTTATATTTCTATGTAAACCTAGTTCGCATGCACCGAATTAATTTAAATTATATCAAGAGGCAGTTGTTTCATTGATCTAAGTTCAGGAACTCATATTTTTGTTGATTATCATTGAACAAAACATATCATGTTTTGTAACCTGTTAGGATAAATATTCAACAATACAAAAAATAATACGAACATATGATTCATATACAACGCAAATACATTCTTTCAAGTTTCAATCCAATAATAACTAGAGGTGGCAAACGGGCGGCGGATCGGGTTGGGGTCAGGTCAATTCGGGTTTAGGTCAATTTGAGTCACGTGACGTTCGAGTAACAGATCATTTGGATTTCGGATCATTGGATTTTGAATCATTCGCGTTATGGATCATTCGAATTTCGGATCGTTTGGATTTCGGGTCATTCAGATTTCGGATCATTCGGGTTCAAGTTATTTCGTATTTCAGGTTATTCCGGTTTGGATCATGGGTCAGTTGAGTTCATGTTCCAAGCCATGTTCTGGTTAAATCTCACTCATATTATAAATTGCGAGTCATCCAGATTGGCATTTGAGATCAGCTAGATTAATGTAATCAGTTTTTTCCAAGTCAATTATGTTAGAAAAAGTTATAAAATCCACATTCTTTTAAATATTACTGATATTAAATAGAAAACAAGTTATTTTCGAATCAAATCGAGTGATTTATTCAGGTTCGGTCATTTCGGATTACGGGGCATACATGTTATGAGTCATTTGAGTTGCGGTTATCTAGGTAACAGGTCATTCTGGTTTAGGGTCATTTAGGTTTCGGGTCGTTCGGATTTTGGGTCGTTCGGATTTCGGATCATTTGACTTCAGATCATTCAAGTTTCGGGTCGCTCGGATTCAGATCAGGAGTTTTCGTGTAGGGTCATTAAGATATATAATATTGCGTATAAAAATGAATAATTAAATATCATAAATAATAAAGATGTATTGAACAAACAACAATTTATCATCTTAATATTACAAGAACGATGAAAAGAACGTATAGCAGTGTTCGAACAGTTCGATTTATTCAGGAACCAAATCGAAGCGGTCAAACCTGGTTAATCCGGTTCGGTTGTGGGGTTCGCAATTCATTTAAAATTACATTGCTCGGTTTTATCGATCCGGTTTGGTTTGGTTTGGATTCATAAAATTTGAATAAACCAAACCGATCGATCGATCTACACCTACAAGTAATTTTTTTTTTCCAACTCTTAACTTAACTTGAGAGCTTATTATGTTCTAAATAGCTTAATTATGTTTTTATGATGTGTTTATGTTTATTAGTTTATATAATAAAATAGTATTATATATGTTGAAACTTTTAATTTATATTTACTACATGTCTTGTTGGTTTAACCGAATAAACCAAAATATAATTTTGTTTATTAATTTCAGTTAATTTGACTTGGTTTTGTTCGGTTCGGTTTGGAATGAACCGGTTGAATGAATACCCGTGAGAAGAAATAATATGCTATGTCAATTATTATAATATATTAAAATTAATTCCTACAATTTGATCTGAAATATTCATCAATTTGGGTCAGCAAATTCAAATGGCTGAATGATAGTCTAATATATACGATTTAAATTAGTTAATCAAACTAATATTAAAAGCGATAAGTCAAATAATTTATTTTGTATATGACTTGGAACTATAACCTATTATAACTAAAGGAATTATAATAATGTATCTATAACTAATTATTATGGTTTAAATAATACGTTTGAATAAAAGAGAACATCTTGGTCCTTGCATTACGATATTTATTTTGCAACTTTTTTGTTTGGAAGTGTTTGTTTTATGTTACAATTGTAATTATGATATACCATTTTAGACAAATAAATTGGAAGTGTTTGTTTTATGTTACAATTAATTATGATATATTAATTGGGTAAATTTCACCGTAATTCACTCAACTTTCAAAAAATAACTAAATAGGTCACCCAACTTTTAATTGTCCCCAATAGGTCACTCAACTTTTGATTTGTCCAAATTAGGTCACCCGGTTAATTTTGGAATTGACACGTGTATGACACGTCATCGCTGATTTAAGCAGTCCACGTCATCACCGACTTATAGCTTAAATAATCATCTCAAGTATACCAAAATCACAGGAGGTCATCCAAATTTATAATTATTTTACTGCAGGTCACTCAACTTTGAAAATTTATCACCAAAGGTCACTCAACTTTAAAAACATATCATGGGAGGACAATCAACTTTAAAAATATATCACGAGAGTTCACTCAACTTTAAAAATATATCATAAGAGGTCACTCAACTTTACAAATATATTACAATGGGTCACTTAACTTTAAAAATATGTCACCAAATGTCACTACCTTTAATTATGTGTTAAATTTTAATTTGTTGAGACGATTATAGTTCATGTGAGACTTATTTTTTCTTTAAATATTAATTACATGATTTTAGTAAAAATGAGAAAGTTATAAAATATAGAACTATATTTTTCCAAAAATACTTTACAAAAATATTTTATATCATTTTTAAAAAATTATAAAAATATTTAGAAAAATATTTTTAGAAAAGAATATTTTTTAAGGAAATATTTTCATTTTTTTAAAAATTACATTTCAAAAAATATTTTATAAGAGAATATTTTCTTTAAAAATGAAAGTATTTTATAAAATACTTTTATTAAAAGTATTTGTTTATAAAAAAAAATTGAAACATAATTTTTTTAAAAATAAAAACTATTTTTTTGAAAAAATATTTTTTTCTGAAAATATTTTTTGGAAAAATATTTTTCTGATTTTTTTAGATTGTTTTTAAAATGAAATAATTTTTTTATAATTTTTTTGTAATTTTTTTATTTCATAAAAATGATATTTTATAACTATTTTTTTTTGATAAATTTAAAGAAAAATAAGTCTCACGTGAACTATAATCGTGTCAACAAATTAAACCAACATATAATGAAAGGTAGTGACATTTGTTGACATATTTTTAAATTTGAGTGACCCATTGTGATATATTTGTAAAGTTGAGTGACCTCTTATGATATATTTTTAATGTTAAGTAACCTCCCGTGATATATTTTTAAAGTTGAGTGACCTCCCATGATATATTTTTAAAGTTGAGTGACCTTTGGTGATAAATTTTCAAAGTTGAGTGACCTGCAGTGAAATAATTATAAAGTTGAAATACTTCCTGTGATTTTGGTATACTTGAGATGATTATTTGAGTTATAAGTCGGTGATGACGTGGACTGCTTAAATCAGCGATGACGTGTCAATTCCGTCAATAAATGGATGAAAAATTAACCGGGTGACCTAATTTGGAAAATCAAAAGTTGAGTGACCTATTGGGGACAATTGAAAGTTTGATGACCTATTTGGTCATTTTATGAAAGTTGAGTGACCTACGGTGAAATTTATACTGATGATACAATTTATATAATGACTCAGGACAAGTTCAAAAAATAATTATGTTACTTGTGCGATATAATCAACTAGAATAAAGCTATATAATTATTATATATTTTGTTTATATCAATTATATTATGATTAATTTTGTGAACTATGAAAATAATCGACACGTGCGTAGCACGTGCCAAGACTAGTTCCAAAAAAGTTGGGGAATTTTTGAAGAACTCCCTCTTGGAGATTGTAGAGAAATCAGTGAATTATTTAATGACTTGTTCTTCAAAATGTGAAGGCAAAATAAAGATTCAACACTGTTAAAGCTCTTACCTGTATATCAAAAGAAAGTAAAATAACTTTGTCTCTTATTGTTGTCTAATCAAATTGGGGAAGTACTCTTATCTGAAATAAGGAAAAGAAATAAGAAACCAAAATTTAATGCTTGGACAAAAGAACGCACATAAAACTATCATAAAGTCACTGTATATCTTTCTCTTTGATGAGTTATTTAGAGAACTGGCATTACCAAGCAAAAGGGTGAAAGCTTAATTCGTTCTCCAATCAAAAGGGTAGAAATCACAAATCCAAGCTTGATTCTTCCACCAATCCCAAATCTCCTATTGTTCATCAGAAGTCGAAAGGAGAAGGAGAAAATGAAAAGAAAATCAATCTAAAGAAAATTGCAAGAAGAAAAGAGAGATGTAGACTTGTAGAAGGAGAGTGAGAAAGAAAAAGAAAGTATGAAACAAACTGGAGAAAGAGAGACGCCGAAAGAGATTACCGACAGGAGACTTGCGTTGGGTGGTCAAAACTTTCTCTAGTAGGAGTGGTAAGGTAAGGTTTCCCATCAACCCAAAGGTTATGGATTCAAACTTTGACAAAACCAAGTTTCTTTAAAAATAGATATGGGACTTTGCGCCATCTCTATTAAATAAAAAAAGACTGACGTAAGGTGGCCGGAGAGAAGATTATCGGCGGAGATCCCATTTTGATGAAATGAAAAAGAGAGGAAAAGAGGGACAATGACGGCTAGATGAAGGAGAAAAGGTTCCTTCATCTTCTCTCGCTCTTTTTTTCCCTGATTTAATTTTAATTTTTAATTATTGAAAAATCTGTGAAAGAGAGTTTTATATGTTACATGTAATGAATCGGTTTGATGCAAATGCAATTTAAAAATGACTCACTACATTTCATATCACATACATGTGATATTATTTATGTAATAAGAGGAAAATTCTATTTGGTGATTCTATATGATATTTTTGATAAAAAGGCGTTGTAACGGGTTCATAATTAACTGATATAACCCATTACATCAAATATCACGTTGAAGTGGTCATAGAATATTTGTCAAATTAGTGGATCCTTTGATTATGTATGGAAGTTCTATTGGACAAAAAATATATAATGAATGCTAAGGGCTTGCTTGGTTTGGGGGTAGATTGAGAGAAGGAAATGAAAGGGAATGATAACCATGCTTGGTTTGAGGTCAGGTAGGGTAAAAAGAGGGAAACAAAAGGAATCAAGTTAAATGGAGATGTCAAGTTAAGTATAAAATGGAGATATTTTCCTTGTTTGATTTGGGTGTTAAAAAAGAGTTAGAAGGTATTATCATAAAATTTAATAAATGAAGATGATAAAGTTAACTAAAATATTAAAATATTTATAGTTTCTCCCAAACAAATATAAATTAGTTAAAAGTTTTTGGATATTGTATGATAGTATGTTATATTAGAAATTGAGAATATTTATGTATAGAAAATTTAATTGATTATTAATGATAGTATGTTATATTGTATAATCAATAGTATTTATGTATAAAAAAATTATTGGTATAAATTGTATAAATATAATTGCAAATAAGAATAATATAGAGAGAAAAAAACAAATATAAGCTTGTAAAACAAAAGTATAAATAATATTTATTTTAAGACTTTTATTTTAATTGAGTTATTTTCTTCATTTACCCTCACTTCTCTCTCACCCAAACCAAACAAGGATAAGGGAACTATCTTACCCTCCTTTCTCCTAGTCAATTCTCTTTACTTTCCTTACGCTAAGTTAACCCCAAACCGAGCAAGTCCTAATTGAATTAAATCTTTCTAAATGACTCGTTACACAGGAGATATGCTACAACTTTTTTTCGGAAAAGCCACGTGTCAGTCATCTATCAAAGTTAGAGAATTGTATATAGGGGAAATATATAATTTGTGTGATTAAATGTAGTTTAATTAAGTTCCATTAAAATAGTGTTGTGGGCCCTTATATTATTCATAATTTAACATGTTCATGGACTCTTTTTTAAGAATAAAGGGCCTTCTAATGGTCTTACACTTATACCTTAAGATGTCTGAATTAAAAAAGCATGAAAAAACTCTGTAGAGGCTCAAATTAACATGGTCTGAATAATATATGAATTTGGACCGTAAATAAACAAGTTAAAACTGAATATCAGCATTGCTCTTTTACTACCATAATAACTACTTCTCATACAGTTATATAATATGTTTTTGTAGGTTAGTGGCATATGTATTTGGATTAATTTAGTACTGTCACAATGACACTATTTATAATATCATTTATTGTAAATATTGTACTAAATTAATTATAAAAAATTATTGTATTAAGTTGTCACTATATATTATGATAATGAGTATTTTTTTTTTCATTGTGAATATAGTATTCCCTAAACTGTTATAAAATAATTCACCCCCCCAAATTCTAGCATCCAAGGGAGTCCCCAAAAGAGGCCACGTCACCCTCTTTTGGGGACCGTTGGATGGGGTGATGTGGTTCGATATGGACCGTTCGATCGTTTAGAGTTTCTGATATTTTATGGCGGTTTCTGTGTAGTTTCTGTGTAGTTAGATGGTGTCAGGATATGATTGGTCGAAATTCGGTGTTCTGCGTTCTATCCTGATTTAGTGTGAAATGTCAAATCAAATATAATTAATTATTTTAAAAACTAAACTGTGTAACTTATGTGTTGTGAGTTATAATATCAATAATCACCGAATATTCGCTACACATAATTCATTCCTAAATAATAATAAAAATAATTTAAAAATAATGATTTATCAAAAAACAAAATGGGCCCACATGTCATTCTCTTTCTCTCTCTCCCTCAAATAAAAAAATATAATGATTTCCAAAATTAAAAAAAGGTGGGGCCCTCTTTCTCTCTCTCTCAAATAATTAAAAAAAATAAATAAATAATTCATTTTCCAAAAAAAAAATGTGGGTTCCATGTGTCTTTCTCTCTCAGGTAATTTTTTCTCAACGTTTTATTTCAAAATATGATTTTTTTAGTAGCTCATTTTTTTGTGAAAAAAATGAAAAATAGAACAAGGATGATGAGATCTTTCATTCAGGATTTCAATTGTTATACTTTCGAACGCACCATTATGTTTTTTCATAATGACTTTCAATATCTCGTGTCTTCAATCGACTAAATTGAATATCACAATGTCAGATGACATTATGACTCATTTCTAAATAAAAATAAAAAAAATAATAATTTATCAAAAAAAAATGCCGGTCTCATGTGTCACTCCTTTTATCTCTCCCTCAAGTAAATAAAAAAAATAGATTAATAATTTTCAAAAAAAAAAGGTGGGCCCCACTCTTTCTCTCCCTAAATAATTAAAAAAAAGAAAATAAATAAATCATTTTTAAAAAAAAAAGAATGTGGGCTCCATGTGTGTGACTCTCTCTAAGGTAATTTTTTCCAAACGTTTTCTTTCAAAATATGATTTTTCAATAGCTCAATTTTAAAAAAAAATGAAAAATATAACAAGGATGATGAAATCTTTCATTCAAGACCCCAATTATTATACTTTCGAACGCACCATTATGTTTTCTCATAATGACTATTAAAAATAGTTTATATAGATTATTTATGATTATTAATTCATAAGATAAATTTAATGTGTTAATTATTAAACAATAAAAATGATAAAAATCGCAGCGGAGCGCGGAAATTCTCCTAGTAGATATAAAAGGCTAACAATTCCAAAATTTGTACCCTCATGCAACATACAAATTGCAAATGTACCCAAAATGCACATGTACCCTCCAAAGTATATTATACATGTGTACCCTTGCAAAATAATAAAATATCAGTTAGACCCTTATCTTTCAAAATAATAACAAGAAAATGCCACCTATTTTCTCAAGGTTAATTTTATGCATATCTATGTACAATTTTAAATTATCACATATGTTCTCTTATAAAATAATATTGATAATATACTAATTTGGAGCTCTAGGTCAAAGAAGCAAATTGTGACATCAAACAACTAGAAAGCAAATTGTGACATCAAACAACTAGAAATTTTATAAGATATAATATTTTGTTATTCTAATAAAGATTTAAATCAAAAAGTCTACATAACATAATCTCGCAAGATGATCCGCAACGTGATGAATATTTGTGAAATTTTTGGGTCTAGATAGTTGGTGTAAAAAAAATGTATAGCTAACTATCTATATAAGAAAATTTCTTATATATCCATATATTATAGTAAGATTTTATAGAATCATTGATATTAACATATTGTCTACAATAAAAAAATAGATAATTCCAATCTTATAATTATCATTATACCCATAAATTTATTTAATGAATTAGATTTCATATTAAAAATTCATTTGATGTTCTCTCTCTCTATCTCTCTCTTCATGATTGAAATTCATATATAAACAAAATTAATCTTCACTTCAATTTGTTAGTCAAAATAATTTGACACGAGAGAAAAAAATTATTCAAAAAAATAATCAATTCATTTCTCTCATATCAAATTCTTTTGACTTCAAATTAAAAGGAAGAATTTTTTTTGCTTATATATGAATCTAAATCATGAAAAGAGAGAGAGAGAGAGAGAGAGAGAGAGAGAGATGTTTAATATGAATCTAATTCATGAAATGAATTTAGGGATATAATGGTAATTATAAGATTGGACCGTTAATTTTAACGGAAAAATTAGATGGTATTAAGTTTTGAGTAAATTTAATGGCAAATTTGATATATTAAGTTTTTGTAATGGCAAATTTTAGATTTTATAATGGCATATATGATATTTTTAAGTTTTTATGATGGCAAATATGATATTTAAGTTTTTATAATGGCAAATATGATATTTCAAGTTTTTGTAGTGGCATATATGAAATTATCCCCAAAAAAAAATTATTTTGAAAAAATTAAACCAAAATTAAAAAAGCGAAACTGGTGTTTGCAACAAGAGAGAAGTCGGTCATGCTCCGTACATACAATTTGCATTTTTACTTTGTTAATGGAATTGAATTATTATCATTAATAGTTATATATGTTTTTTTTATAATTTTCTGAAAATTAGTGCAGGATATACCATTTGTGTCACACTAATTAATAGCTGCAAATACTTTTAATAAATATTTAAATATTTAAATTCATATAAGCATATGCATATTATATCCTTCTACCAACTATTTTGTGACACAAAAAGTGTGTTCATTTCATTTCATGTCATCGGCGTATTATGTGAAACATAAAATGTATGAAAGTCGACCTATTTAAGCAGATTTTGTATTGTTATCATTATCATCTC
Organism: Juncus effusus; assembly: GCA_027726005.1. Classification (NCBI taxonomy): domain Eukaryota; kingdom Viridiplantae; phylum Streptophyta; class Magnoliopsida; order Poales; family Juncaceae; genus Juncus; species Juncus effusus. The sequence goes on from CM050909.1 coordinate 4,103,033, forward strand.
TGAAGGAGAAATTTCAGAAAATAAATTTCCATAGGAAGATTACCAACAAAAAAGCACAAAAAAAATATTCTAGTTGAATGAATAGCTATCCAAGTAAGTCATTGGAGGAAATCAACATTGAATCCATATGTCTTATTATTCCGATCTTATGGTTATTTTACATGTGCTAAATTTGTATTATTACTAGCAAAAGCTCCGCGCACGCGAGAATTTTATAGCATTTCAAAGAACTAGATGTGAACCTCGCTCCGCTTCGGCCTAGATGTAATTATTATCTTAATATTCTTTAACAATATATATTAATTTTTCTTTTAAATGATTTTTTCATCGTGTTATAGTAAAGTAACATTTAGAATTTTTTAAGGGTACATTCGAAAATTGTAACGGAAAAAATGGATGATTTTAAATTTTGAGTATATTTGATGGCAAATATGATATACTAAGTTTTAGTAATGGCAAATATGATATTTAAGATTTTGTAATGGCGTATATTTTTAAGTTTTTACAATGGCAAATATGATATTTAAGTTTTTATAATGGCAAATATGATATTTTGAGTTTTTGTAATGGCATATATGAAATTATCCCTTTTTTTTTTTAAGTCAGGATCCACAGGTCTAGCTTGGAAGTTCCTGAAATAATATTAATAGATAGTTGTTTCGCTTACCACAAGATGTTGGTGAGCCTAGTACAATAATTTACAATAATTTGAAATGATCTGTCATCAGATCATAAAGTGAAAGTAAATAAAACAATTAAAGAAATAAATTAAAATATAAAAATGAAATAACTTAAAATTAGAAAATAAAAAGAGGAAAAAGAAGGAAAGCTAATAATAACATCTATTCCACAGTTGAAGCTCTGATTTTGCTTGATTGGACGCTTTTTTTTATGTGACTTGATTGGACGCTTTGACGGGTTGTGAGATTTTGGCTCTGAAATGTTCGTCTACATCGCTCTTTCCAGATCTCAAAAGCAACAGCCCCCGCTTTGATTTTGTTTTTATCCCATTCATGATTCTGTAGGGTGGCTATTTAGATCATTTGGAAGCCCCGTGTGTATTATAGCCTCCATGGTGAATGTACAGTCCTGGAATAGATGTTTTACCGTTTCTTCATTATTCAAACACAGTAAGCACACATTTGGAGTAATAAAGCCTCTCTTTTGTAGTTGGTCCAGGGTTGGTAGGGTATTTCTTAACATTCTCCAAATGAAGATCTTAATCTTGGGTGGGACCTTTATTTTCCAAATGGTCTGATATGGCGAATAGATCTTTGGAAAATTGTTAACATTTTGTAGTATGAAGATGAAGTGAATGTTCCGTCTGAATTTCATTTCCAGTATAACAGATAAGGTTAATGAGGGTTTCCAGTGTGTAACCAATCTTCCCGCTCGTTAGTTGCTTGTAAAGACAGAGGTCTATGAAATTCAGCATTCCAATTTTGTATCTGACAGTAGTATGACACTGACCTGGTTTGATTAATGGGAAATGAGTATAGGGCTGGGAATTTATAATTCAAGCTTCCCCCATCCAACAATTCTCCCAAAGCAAAGTTGAATTTCTGATCATGCCTTTCATAGTGGTGGATTATAAGAATAGGTTCATTGTATGGTTGACATCCATCATTAGAGAAGAAGGTCTATAATTCTAGACAACTGTAGGTACTGGTGTACCCTCATAGATTTGCAAGTTGAGCTTGAGCCCACATACATTGATCTGAACCATAAAATTTGATTGCCCATTTTGCCAACAAAGAGAGGTTGACTTTTTCAATATATTTTAATCCTAATCCTCCCATACATTTGGGCTGACAAATGGCCTCCCAATTTAGAATTTTTTTTTTTGGCCTCATAGATAATCCTAATCCTAAATTATAAATTTTCAAAACAATTTTAGCCTACTAAAACCAGCAAAAAAACCACTGAAACTGGTTTTATATATGATTTTCGGATTTTCCAACTACCAATTTAAAAGATAATTTCAAGTTGTTCCTTGATTTATGTTAATTAATCAGTGCACTTGTTTGCCACCTTTTGTTAGTGCCATACATGTTTTGCCAATCAGGTTATGCATCATCTGCTCATCTATATAAGCTCCCCTTGATCAAGTTATTTTCCAAACAAAAATAGCAATAATATATATCCTTTAAGAGTCATCTGATTAATTAGTTAAAAGCAAAGAAAAAAAAAGAAATAAAAAAAAATGGTTATTACTGCAAAACAAGAGGCTCTTGTTGTGAACTCATGGAACGAGATGAAGGATGACGCACCAACATTCGCGCTATTCTTCTTGAGGTGCAATTTTTTTTTTGTTACTTTTCACTTAATAATTTCATTTTAGTGTTTTATATTAATGTAATATATAGCTGGTTATAATACAATATGTGATGCAATTCCATCAGCCGCGAAGAGGTTTTCGTTCCTTCGTGATTCCAGTCTGCCTCTTGATAAAAACCCAAAACTCAAGGCTCATGCTATGGGCATCTTTGTAATGGTAAAAAAAACTTACATTCTCAATTTCTTGTTTTTTATATTCTTGTATATTTTGTCGATATAAACACAAATTTAATGACTTTGATATTAGTGATCGATCAAATCTAACTGAATTTAATTATAGACATGTGAGGCAGCGACACAGCTGAGAAAGACAGATAGAGTAGACGTAGGGGCCAACACATCCGTTCATCACTTGGCTTCGGTTCATTTCAAGGCAGGCATTGCTGATGTTCACTTTGAGGTACACCAAAGACGTAAACTGATATCGTCTAAAAGTTATCATAAAGTAACTACAAAATATAAGATGAAATAATATATAGGTACTTAAAATCTACATCTCTTAAATTTGTTTCTTTAGGTTCTGAAATTTGTGCTGTTGGAGACGATAAAAGAGGCTGTGCCGTACATGTGGTCGGAGGAATTGAAGGAATCTTGGTCTCAGTCTTATGATCATCTTATTGTAGCCATTAAGAATGAGATGTAATTTAATGATTTTTGAAGCGTTGCGTGCGAGATTCCCTATTTTCTTTCTATTTTGTTTGTCATTTTAAAGAGTTAATTTGGGGCTTACATTTGTAGCCAAGTCGATGTTGTAATTCTGTTTTTCTTTGCTGTTTGGACACTTATTTTTTGAAGTTATGAATAAACAATATTGTCATTTTTCTTTCTAAATATCTTGTCCAATGTTTCTCTTGTTCTAAAATATGACTTTATCTCAATTCTAGTGCTATTGTACAAACGAAGTGGCTATATATTACTCATCATATAATAGACTAGACTATATATTTACAACAGAAATGATAACAAAATTTCATCCAAAAATGACCAATAAAGACATCAATTCGTTCCGAAAGCTCATTTTTGACTGGAAATATAAACTTCCCTTGAAAAAGTTTAATTCACTGTAAAATACGAACTGAAAATGCGAATAGAAAGGTAGGATCACTCAACTCTTTCCAATTAATACCAATTACTCAAAACGATAAACGATAATAAGGGAACTATTTTCAATAAAAAAATAAAGCAAAAATATTCCGTAGTTGTTACTTTTAAACAAATTAATGGCATGAAAACCATCCATTTAAAACTTTACATGCATGTGTTTATCTATAGGAGGACTTTCAGCAGTAAATTAAAAAAAAGAAAAAAAAAAGGAAAATCAAACTCCCAGTCAGTCATTAGATGAAATCATGAAAGTAAAAGAATGTTCTACGTCAAAACGAAAGTAAATACTGCCTCAATAGAAATCACTATTGGCAAGTTAATTTGTACATTTTGTAAATATTCTGTAAGGTATAACACACAGAAAAGTATACTTCCACACAAAAGTATAATATGTTGAAGAATTTTACTATATTAACACCTTACTTGATATAATTAAATCTTAATCAGATTATATAACCACACCAACTGCAATTTAATAATTAAAGATTCCAAGTACCAAAACCTATAAACAGCCGCTGGATTTGGTTTCAGTTATGAGTTATCTTTTTCTAAGATAACATCCCTACATCCTTTTTAGAGTTTTGGACTTCTGATTCATTGCATCTATCTTTAAAGACTCCGAATCATCCTTTGTGCCATTATACTGCTACCCACGTACATAATCCTAGTTTTGACCTAATTAATTAATAATTCAAATAAGAATGTTCCTTAGTCTATATAAGCCTCTCATTCCAGAAGATATACATCACAAACAAAATACAAAACAAGAGAAAATAATTTGAACTTTCTTGAGGGTTTTTAAGTGAGAAAAAGTAATTCTGCCAAAATGGTTATCACCGCGAGACAAGAGTCTCTCGTCGTGAACTCGTGGAATGAGATGAAGGATGATGCCCCGACTTTCGCACTCAAATTTTTCTTGAGGTGTAAATCTAATAATAGTTTTATATATGTTACCTTTATTTAATTTACTTTTATATAACCCATGAATGATTATACATATATTTGAGCATATTAAGGGGTGCAAATCGGAGGCTGAGATTTATCTATCTGTCAATATTTCTTGAGAGTAAAGGGTTTATGTTCTGAAATTTCTATCTTGGAACCGAATGAAAATTTGCTCGCTTCTCAAGAATGGTTGGCTCGACAAATGGCGGGTGTTTCAATTTCCGAAGGCGAAGGTCATGCTCTTGTGTCTAACAAAGTAAAAACTCAGTATGACCAAGAGAAACAGAAGAAGGAGGTTACGAAGAAGGAGGAGTCTTCTTCAAATAGTGGGTCAGCTATCAAGTGTTACCGATGTGGAAAACTCAGTCACATAAGGAAGAATAGTCGTATTAAGTTGAGGGAAATAATGCCGCGGGTAAGGAGGATATTGTGAAGAGTGAAGTTTGGGATACGGGTTTCGTAGCAGAAGGAGTTTCGTTAGATGTGTGTCCTTCTGTTAACTATGAGGACAACTGGATCATTGATTCCGATTGTGGTCATCATCTGACTGGTGACGATTCCAAGTTTTCTTCACTTCGCGGGTATAAAGGCAATACTGCCTTTGTTACTGCCGACAACAGTATTCACCACGTGGTGAATGAGGGCGCGGTTGTTGTTTCTGATAAAAAAAAATAGGCCGATAACTCTCGATAGTGTTTATCACGTACCTGGTATGAAGAAGAATATTCTGTCGGTGGCGAATGCGGTTGATGCGGGTCACTATGTGTTGTTTGGGCCGAAGGATGTGAAGTTCCTCCGGAATGTGGAGGAGGTGAAGGGTGATATTACTCACGTCGGTGAGAGGGGAAAAGATTTGTATGTTCTTTCGGCTTCTTCCTCGTATGTTGACAAGATGAGCAACAATGATGGCGTGTCGGTTTGGCATGCTAGGCTCGGCCATGTGGGTATTGACAAGTTGAAGGCGATGGTTTCGAGGAATCTTGTCAACGGGTTTCCGTCCCTTTCTTTTGCAAGTGGTGTTGAGGTGTGTAAGGGTTGCCAATGTGATAAATCTCATTGACTGCCTTTCGAGAAGTCTCAGTCAAGGTGTAAAGGTGCGTTAGAACTTATTCATGGTGATTTGATGGGTCCTACGCAAAACGCGTCGTACGGGGGTGCTCGGTATATGTTGGTACTCGTCGACGATTTTACATGGTACACATGGGTTTATTTTCTGAAGGAGAAACGGGAGGCGTTTTCTAAATTTCGAGAATTTAGAACAATGATTGAGAGAAGGCTTGGTAAAAGGATTAAGAAGTTTCGAACCGACAATGGAGGCGAGTTTACATCCAAGAATTTTCTCTCATTTTGCGAGAGACATGACATCAAGAAGGAGTTGACCTGTGCTTACACACCGCAACAAAATGGTGTGGCGGAACGGGAAATTCGGCATCTGGTGGAGGTATGCAGGAGTTTGGTGTATGCGAAGAATTTACCGAAGGCCTTATGGGCAGAAGGTATGGCATGTGCTACCTACGTAGTTAATCGGCTTCCCTGTAGTCCGATTAACATGAAGTCACCTCACGAGTTGATGTTCGATGAGAAGCCAAGTGTGAAGCATTTGAAGGTGTTCGGTTGTACGTGCTTTGTTCACGTACCGGGTGAGAAGAGGACGAAGTTAGACGCTAAGACTCGGAAGTATGTTTTCATTGGTTATGATCAAAGAAAGAAGGGACGGAAATGCATGGATCTGACAACTCATAAATTCATTGTCTCTCGAGACATGATGTTTGATGAAGCGTCTTCTCTATATAGTGATGGTGGTTTCTAAGCAGTAGTTTCGAATCTGCCGACTGTTGGGTTTCTACCGTTCATAACGCAGCAGAAAAACAAAACGAAACAAAATCGAATTCGAAACCCAAAAGAAGGATCCGTGAATTACAATTAAATCAAAGAAAAGTTCATAACTTTATACCTTCGGATTACGCTTAATCCGTGATGATCGAAAGCGAATTTGGTTGACGCTTTTCTTTGCCCGATTCCAAACCGGTTTCCAAACCGATCCTTTGTATGTTTCGCCTAACCGGTCTCACAAACCGATCTCCAAGCGATCTCCAAACGAACCGATTCTCCAAACAAACCGATTCTCCAAACAAAACCACGGTTTCAACCCGAATCACAAAGACGCCGCACTTCGCTTCGTCCTCTACCGGTATCCACACGAACGACCCCTTTGAATGAATAGAGAACGATATATGCTAGTATTCGTTCTTTATTTTTCTCACAGAAATAACAAGAGAAGATTTTTCGGATTTTTCTCTCTTTTTGTCTCACAAAAATTGGACGAAAATAATATATCTTCATATCTCTATTTGCTTGTGCCTATATAGTCCATAAGTTTCATATCCTATGTGCATGATAACTATGTAACCATATATGCAACACATCTTATCATATAAGATGTAGGATTGGATGTGTCACTTGACTATGTAGCTCTTCATACAACTTATCACATAACTTATGATCTTTTCTGTGTACATCTCAATAGTTGTTCTTTGTGTGTGACCCTGTAGGTTTACTTAATGTTGGCAATAATCATAACGGATTATAAATCATGCGCGGCCTCTAGCAAGACATCATGATTACCCAAATTAAGCAAGTATAGATGATTCGATCAAACCTAATTTATGTTCATGCATTGTATCCCTTTGTTACACGATATCTATATCGTCCATAAGGCATGGTATGTGTCAACCTTACGTTGGTCGATAAATATTTCTTGACATCGAATTTGACTGAACATGAAATGACATTAATAACTCCTTATTAATTCACTCGACCACGGCCGTGCGTTTTCTTCAATCAAATCATCAAGAGGCCTAAAGATATCTCTCTCATTTTATGAGAGGAACAAATCCTATCTTAATTAAACTCTTTCATCCGCATAATTCATTATATACCTAATTATAATCTTCATGACCGTCCGGTTAAAGACGATGTTAGATTATATTAAAGTATAAAATTTCTCATGTAGGAAACTGAGATAGTTTCAAGTCTAAGGATTACAGATATATTCTTTACTGAGAATAACTAATGACACGAACCATGTAGTATTCTCACGGTGGGTAATTCCAGTATATGGTCTTTAACATATACTTACGTTAATGACTTAATAATTCTTATTCATGATCAGTAAAACATGACCATCAGTCAACTAACATACTGATGTACATTTATAGCTTATCATAAAGTATGTTTGTCTCACAAACATCCTATGAATGATCAGGGACAGTTTAGAATATCATTCATAATACTTTATAGTTTTACTATCAAAGTCACATACTTTGATGATATAAAGCTGAATATCATATTCAAGGTTCATTTTAGTAATAAGAATAAAATAACCAATACGCATTTATTATATAAAATATCTCCAAATAAACACAATGTTTGTTTAACACAATCCATACATCTAGGTCTCAAATATATTGACCTAGGGCATACTACTAACACCGACGCCACCTGTTGTTCATGTGGGAAACTCGAGTGTTGATGACATGGGTAACCCGAGTGAAGATCCGAGGTTCTCATCGCCTACATCAACTGTCACGAGTTCAAGTGAGATGGATCAAGGTGACAGGGGGAGCAACAAAGTGCAATCGCAAGAAGAGGGAAATACACAAGCTCTAAGGAGGTCGACAAGGACGGTAACTGGGCTAGCTAGATATAGAGATGAAAACTTCGTGTCGACGTATTCGTGTTTCTTTTCAGGGTCAACAGATGGTGAAACTTCATGCTTTGAGGAGGCGAAAGGTAACAAGTCGGGGGAAGATGCTATGGACGAGGAGATGCAAGCTCTTCGGAAAAATAAAACTTTGGATCTTGTTCCGAAACCCAAGGTAGTGGACCCGGTTACTTGCAAATGGGTCTACAAGTTAAAACGCAAGGCGGATGGGAGTGTTGAGCGCTATAAAGCGAGGCTTGTAGCGAGAGTTTTTCTCAACGGTATGGCGAGGATTATGAAGAGACCTTTAGTCCTGTCGCCAAGATGACATCCGTGCGAGTTGTGATTTTAATAGCTGCTTTGCTAGGTTGGAAGCTGTGGCAGCTGGATGTGAAGAATGCTTTCCTATATGGAGAACTCGACAAGGAGATTTATATGGAGCAACCGGTTGGATATATTTCCAAGGTGCGTCCTGACTATGTGTGCAAGCTGAAGAAGATGTTGTATAGTTTGAAACAGGCACCTCGAACTTGGTATGGTAAGATTGCGGAATATTTATAATTTTGTGGTTATTCTTCTTTGAGTTCAGATCACAGTTTATTTGTGAAAAGGAAGGCGGGTCTACACGTGGTCGTCCTTTTATACGTGGACGACATGATCATCACTGGCAATGATGAAGGCGAAGTTGCAAGACTTCGGGGCGAGCTCTCGATTTGATTCGAGATGAAGGATCTTGGAGAGCTTAGTCACTTCCTAGGATTGGAAGTGGAAGGTTTGAACGACGGGTACTTTGTCTCTCAAACGGGCTATGTTGGGAAGCTCATTGAGAAATTTGGCGTAAAAGAAGGTAAGCATTGTTCGACACCGCTGGATGCAAATTTCAAATTGAGACGTAATGATGGAAAGGTACTTTCGGATCCTCGAAAGTTTCGTGCTCTTGTTGGAAGCCTGATTTATCTCACGATTACTAGACCGGATATTGCCTTCGCGATCGCTTGGTGAGTCGGTTTATGCAAGCTCCGACAAGTCGCATCTGGATGCAGCGAAGAGAATTCTTAAGAATGTGAGTTTGACTCTTGATCTCGGATTATTTTATAAGAAGGGTTCCGAGTTTGTTTTGCATGAATATACCGATGCTGACATGGACGGTGATTTGGATGATCGGAGATCGACATCCAGTTATGTTTTCTCTTGTGGTTCTGCAAGTGTTTCTTGGTGTAGTAAGAAGCAAGATTTGGTCTCTCTTTCTAGTACCGAGACGGAGTACAAGACGTTATCACTTGCGGCACAAGAGTGTGTTTGGTTGCGGAGGTTGGTCGAGAATGTTTACAACGCGGTTACGGGTCCTACGGTTATTCGAGCTGACAATCAGAGTGCGTTGAAGTTGGCGACCAATCCTATTTGTCACGTGAGAACCAAGCACATCGAGATCAAGCCTCACTTCATTCGTGAAAAGGTGCTTGATGGAATTATTAGAGTTGAGGAGGTGAGAAGCGTTGACAACGTGACTGGCATCTTCACCAAGTCTCTCTCCAAGGTATCATTCGAATTATTGCGAGCCAAGTTGGGGCTCTTGGCCAACTGCACTTTAATGGAGTGTTAAAATATAAAGATGCATTTGTATGTTATGAAGGCAGTCAACAAATTAGGAAATATATTTCTTGGAAATAAGGTTTCTTGACAAGGAGGTTTGATATTATCATGAATAAGGTTTCTTGACAAGGAGGTTTGGTATTATCATGAATTAGATTTCTTGACAAGGAGATTTAGTATTTTCATATATTAGATGTTAATTGTGGAAGCAATTCTTTGGGTTATTTCCTTATATTAGATATGACTATCCTATAAAGAGAGGGGTAGGGGTAGAGTTTTATTCATTCCAATAACAACAATATTTTGTATCTTTTTTTTTCTTGTAATAAGAAATTTATCTTATTTTTCAAGTTCTATTGTTCAATCATTTCTTCTTCTATTATTATTCTTTCTTGGGCTAGTGTGAGATTATTGCTGCACTATTATTTCTGCTGCTGATAACCATAAGGTCGCTGCTGGTTTAGTGTTGCCGTGTTACTGCGCAGTCACTGTTATTCTATTTTTCTGTGAGCGACGCGTGTTCAGTCCTGTGTGATTGTCTGATTTCTTTACAATTTTGCTTCAGCACCCTAAACACAATTACATCACAAATTCGTTTGTTCTTTAGACATCAACTCAGCTTAAGAAAATGACATTTTCCCGAAATGGATGACTATATTGAAATTTTTGATGGTAGTGGTTATGGAGATGAAATGGGACTCGTGATGTTGTTCAAAAAGGGTATTTTTTGTGGGATGCCGGATTTATGAAACCTTAGATTGTTGGGATTATATAACCAATTCAAATGCCCTTTCAATGAGTTTGCTGAATTAATTTTGTTCTGTCTTTCTTTTGCATTGACTCTAATAGTGCTGATAGATTCACAGTAGTTAGTTTGGACCTGAGTTTGAAATCCAGAGCAATGAGAATATGTGGATTTGAACAATAATCTCAATATTGATGATTCAATAAAGCAGGTTATAAACTTAATATTGAAAATAATAATATTGATGATTCAAAGAGGAAGAGAAGACTATCCATATAGAGTTGGAGCTTTGGGCCTATAATTATAAATAATAATAAAGAATAAAAAAACCCAAAGAAGAACAAGAATGAAATTCTAAGCTTGCTTTTGCTAATTTTAAAATGGAATCAGTAAACCACCACAAATCCTGACGTAATTAACAGCCAATATTAAAGAACTTTCTTCAACTAAATAGATTCAAAATTCATTACTAATTCTTAATTACCGAACTGAATCACCTAAACCCCTCAATTCTGATTTCAAAATGAAGAGAAAGAAACATAGAATACTTTGATGTAATTTGTTTGTTAAGAAAATGAAAACGCAAGGAGGAATATTAGTGTTAAGAAGATGCCGAGCAAGAAGGGAAGAAAGACAACTGATTGGAGAAGACAATGAGGCGACAGCGTAATTGGTCTTTCAATTAAAAGTTCTTTTTTTTTTTTTTTTTTTTCCCCGAAGGAGACCGGATTCGTCGAGTTTCGAACCCACAACTTTTGAGTTAGTGGGATAGTATCTTACTACTCTATTAGAGGTGGATTTGTAACGTAAGTATAAAAGTTATGTTATTATATTGCCATATTTTCTATCGTGGGACCCACTGAGAAGAATTAAACTTAGTATTAATTCTTTGTGGATCTATGTTGTTGACTCATCATCCAAAGGTTGATAATGAACCTCCTCAAATCAGGGACTCAAATATCAAACATAGAAACAACCAATGATTAATAGACAACATAGAAAGTTGCATTGAAAATCATTGATATTGTATGAACCATCATAATCCTTACTTATGGTGTAGGTAAACCAAGTTTATTTAAAGTATTAACAAAGCAATTATATATGTTCATGCTTGATTGGCTCGGGACAGAAACCAGGGAAACTCCCTCTTTTCGAGAGGCTTCGAGATGATATAGTTGAATCTTGTTTAGGAATTGGCCGCTAGATGATATCATTTTGTTCAGTTGGCCGTCCGATTTTCTCCTTTTAATCAATAATTTCAATTTTGCATTTTGATATTGCTTTGATATCCAGAGTTTTTTTTTTTCTCTGTTTGTAACTTATTGTATTGAAACAATAAAAATTGTCTGATTACATACGATTAACCAAAAACAGACCATCCAAAGAGTTTAGAAATTAAGATTGAAAATTAACAATGAGGAAACTGACACATTGGTAACTGTTATCTTTGAATCTAGTATGTTTTACTACCTCTATATTGCCACAGAAAAACTTTTTATCTGGATCAAAAAGATCAACTATCTCTATATTTTTTTATGGCATCATGATGTACCAACTAGAAATTATTAATGTCTTGACTGAATATTGCATATGAATATTATATACAAAATTTTTGTTCTTTCATTTTTCTTCAGCAAGGTGAATAGTATAAGATTTTAACTTTTGTTTTTTTTAATGGAAGTTTTAACTTTATTCTTATATAAGTTCTCATTTTTGAATGTAGTGGATGGAAATAAAGTGTCATCTTCACTTCAATATCAAGCGTTACACATGACAATTGTTACACCTTGGAACCAAATAGTGGAATTGGGAGCTAGTTGATTAGTCTTACCTTGAGTTATGAATGAAAAGTGGAATTACTTAAATAGACTAGTGCATTAACTACTAGCATAAACCAAACTTAAGTCTTTTTCAGGACAATATGATGTGAGCTTGAAGGTTGGGCTGGGCCAGTTAATGTACTAGGCTCTAACAAATGGTATCAGAGTAGTTCGATCCTGAGGGTACTATCGTGCGGCCGGAAACGTATCATACTGTTATCATACTCAGAGAACCTGAGGATCATATATGCCTCAGTGGGGATACATGTATGGGGGTGAAGGTCCGCACGGATGTGTACTAGGACGAGACTGAGACTATGTGCTAGTTCTGACGGGGACGTCAGAAATTTAAGTGGGGGAGTTTGTTACACCCCGGAACCAAATAGTGGAATTGGGGGCTAGTTAATTAGTCTCACCTTGAGTTATGAATGAAAATTGGAGTTACTTAAATAGGTTAGTACATTAACTACTAGTACCAACCAAGCTTAAGTCTTTTTCAGGATAATATGGTGTGGGCCTGAAGGTTGGACTGGGCCAGTTAATGTACTAGACTCTAACAACAATATTCAAGTCGCAAGAATTATTTTTGTTATGTTGTGTGTGTTACAGATATAAAATCTAATGATATTGTAAAGTAATCTAGGAGAAATCTCTTTCTATGCTTGTTTCCTTTCTTTCTTTTACTTGTACGGTAAGAAGATAATGGGGACAAAGGTAATCGACAGTGACGGTTTCAAAAGAATGCCACTCATGCTTCTTGATATCTTCCCGCCATTCGGAGCATAGTTTCATGTCTCTCACATCGACCTCGCTCTTTGCCAAGTTCATAAGTCTGCATGCTCTCTGAAACGCTTTCTCATCCATCTCTCCTACCCTTTTTACGCTAATCAAGCTAAGCTGCGCAATTAGCATCTCACTCAACCCCTAAATTAAAAACATCAATTCATTAAAATAACTATATGAAATTAAAAATATACTAAAATAAATGAAATGAAATTAGCTGATAAGTTGCTTGCAAGTTTCCTGTAGCTCGTCGTTGCTCTCGCGCTCTTTGACAAATAATATCTGATAATAAGCCTCTATTGCTTCCAAGTTCTTTACTTTCTAAGTTAGTTCTTTTAAATCGTCGATTCTTTTCTTCACCTTTAAATCGTCATCCATGTGCTTCATTACTTCCAACTGGCCCCTTAATTACTGGATTTCCAGCTCCATCTTTTGTTTCGTGTCGATCTGTTTTTCTAGGTGAAGTATCTTACTAAGAGCATTCCTTTTTCTAGATGTTTTAATCTCTTCATTGCAATAGCCAAAGTACTTAATTTATTTAAGATTATATGATTCTAATTTTAGTCTAGAAATTATTTGCAATAACCGGAGTAATTAAATTTATTTTACAACAAAGAAAAGAGTCCTCTAAAATTGGAATAATTATGAGAACAACCCAAGTAATTAAAACCTGGGTTCTGATATTGCGCGATGGTTTTGGGGATGACCTGTGCGTGACGGATGACAGAGCTCCACCTGACGACTTTCTCCTGAGCACACGACGACGGCAGCATGACGGGATGAAAGTTGCTGCTGAGATCTGAAAACAGAGATGCGTGATGAAAACAGTATATAGATGATCATTTAATAGTATATAATTTAAACAAACAGTATATATATAGTAATATATAATTTAAACAAAAAAAAGTATATATATAGTATAATTTTCTGATAAAAACAGTATATTATATCGTTCAGATATAACAGTATATATAATTCAGAAGAAAATAATATATAGATATGATATAACAGTATATAATTTAGACAAAACGGTATATATATACTGTTTTGTCTAAAATAGATCATTTTTATATATTACATCTTACATTGTTATATATAGTACTTTTTGTCCGAATTATATATCGTTACACTATATATATATATATGTATATATATATATATATATATGTATATATATATATATATATATATGTATATATATATATATGTATATATATATATGTATATATATATATATGTATATATATATATATATATATATATATATATATATATATATGTATATATATGTATATATATATATGTATATATATGTATATATATGTATATGTATATGTATATATATGTATATGTATATATATATATATGTATATGTATATATATATATATACATATGTATATATATATATATATATATATATATATATATATATATATATTTATATATATATATATGACTCGTCGCGTTGGAGAAGAAGGGAACGACGGGAAGAAAACAGAAGGCACCGACAGCTGGGAAGCAGGACACCCAGCACGACAGGGCGCGCACGGGTCGTCCCCAGACCAGTCGTGATTTCCAATTTCCCTTAAAAGATAGGTGGGCTTTAAACATCTCATTATAGTTCTGGCCAGTAAAGTAATAATCCAATTTTTTTTAGTTTGATTAATAATTAGAATAGAGAAGATTGCAAAAGGGTCCCTTAATTAAAGAAACTCAAAAGAATTCCGAATTAATTAGTACGGAACCTGCGCCGGTCCATTACTTAATCCACAATGTTATCCTATAACTACATCTATAAGCTAAATTCAAAAATTCTAATAACACCGAATATTTTCACAAACCAACCACCGAAATCTGATGTAGCAATAAATTTTGCTATAGTATATAAGGTAACCTTGGACCATGAATTGGATATAAAAGGTAATTTATAGGATTTTGGTACCGAGTTTGTGATATATTTCAGTGAAGGTAGAATTATTGGAGTTAAGATTACTACATGCTCCAATATGAATTTGAAACAATATTAAAAAAAGAGATACATGTTTGTATAAAATGAATATTGTACCTTGTGTTCTTCGACGAGAAAAAGGACATTCTCATCGGCCTGTCGAGCGAGTCGCTCTTCACCGCGTTCCATTGCCTCACTTGCACTAGCTCTCTCTTGTCGGTCTCGTTCTGAACCGCCTTTTTGTTCAGGCGATGAGAGCTCTCGTCGAGCTCCTTCCTTTTATGCTCTAACTCGTTCCGAAGAGTCATGTTCTCCTCGATGATTTTTTTTTAAGTGATCAAGTGCGAGTTGTTGCATTTTTCTTATCTCTGCACATACACAAACTCACAAAAATTAGACAAGGAACAAATATAAAACAAAAAAAATAATAAATTGAAAACAAAGTGAGAGAGAAGAGGACGGACGTGTGTTATAAGTAGCGAAAAGCTCTTCCCTTTGCTCTATCGTGTTATTGAGAGAAAGAGTGGTATGATTGTACTTTGTCTCCTGTTCGAGCAAATGCTTGCTCTTCACCTCAATTTGATTCTCCAGATTGGCTACCAACTTGTCAGTCTTTCTCGAAACCTCATTTCTTAGATCATTAACGGTTTTTAGATCCCCGTTCCTCCTCAAATGGACCCCAACCGGACCCAACCCGTTATAATCATCTTCTCTAGCAACCCATCCAAAAATACCGCTGAAATTAAGATTATGATTCCTCCTCCTCCTCCTCCTTTCGTTCCAGTCTCTCTTGTTCATTGCCGCTCTGACTCCAAGTAACTCTCAAACAACATGGCATTGTTAAACACGTTCAAGTCCTTTGAGAACTCGACTATGCAACTACCCGTGTGGCCACTGTACTTCCACAGAGGGATTACTCTCATTGCATTTTTCTTATCTCTACACATATACAAACTCACAAAAATAAGGCAGGGAACAAATATAAAACAAAAAATATAATATATTGAAAACAAAGTGAGAGAGAAGAGGATGGACGTGTGTTATAAGTAACGAAAATCTCTTCCCTTTGCTCTATCATGTTATTGAGAGAAAGAGTGATATGATTGTACTTTGTCTCCAGTTCGAGCAAATGCTTACTCTTCACCTCAATTTGCAGATTGGCTACCAACTTGTCAGTCTTGCTCGAAACCTCATTCTTAGATCATTAACGGTTTTTAGATCCCCATTCCTCCTCAAATGATCCCCAACCGGACCCGTCCCATTATAATCATCTTCTCTAGCAACCCATCTAAAAATACCGCTCGAATTATGATTATGATTCCTCCTCCTCGTCCTCCTCCTTTCGTTCCAGTCTCTCTTGTTCCTTGCCGCTTTGACTCTAAGTAACTCTCAAACAACATGACATTGTTAAACCCGTTGCAGTCCTTTGAGAACTTGAATATGCAGCTACCCGTGTGGCCGTTGTAGTTCCACAGAGGGATTACTCTCAAAGGGCTGAACCTTGCTATCTCGTCTTTCAATTTGATTCTGCTCTCTCCAACGTAACAATCTTCTTTCAACTTGACTATTAGTACCTGGGACTTCATCATTCAGGTACTAATAGCAAGATCTTTTCAACAAAAATTTATAGACTCGGCCAAATGTGCGGTTCTCCAAGGGAACACTAAAATCGTTCTAAATGGGACGGACGGAAAAATAATCCATTTGAAAAAAGTACATCAGGGGGATCCTCTATCACCATACTTATTCATCATTGCAATCGATGTCCTCAGCTCTATCCTCTCAAAACTCTCCACCGAGAACTTTTTACTAACACCGCTGACAAATGAGCAACAATGCCTATTATATGCCGACGACTCCATTTTTTTTTCCTAAAACCTAAAATGACTTAAATTCGGAGGCTCAAACTCATATTATCCATATTCTTAAATGCATCCAGATTAAAAATAAATTATCAAAAATCAGAATTTGATATCACCTCAGACTCCCTCCTAGACCATCAACCCTTTGAACATGAACTTAGTTGTGTTTACACATCCTTCCCAATAAAATATCTGGGGCTACTACTTTCTGACAAAAAAATATTGAAAACGGACTACCTACCAATACTCTAGAAATTCTCGAAAAGGCTCTCTGGATGGAAACAAAACGTTCTCTCCATTGGAGGTTGGCTAATCATTATCAATGCAGTCCTCTCAGCCTTACCCGTTTACTTCATGTCGGCTCTAAAATTATCAATCTGGCTCATCAAACAAATTGACAAAATCAAATGTACCTTCCTTTGGAAAGGTAACAACAACTCGCAAAAAAGCCTACAGCTCATTTCCTGGAAGAAGGACTGCAGAACAAAAGAACAAGGGGGGTTGGGAATTAGGGATCTGGAAGTTTTCAACAAGGCACTATTCATGAAATGATTGTGAAAGTTCCATAAATGGGGAACCAAAGACTAGAACCGAATCATTCAAATCACAACAAACTTGCAACAGGCATCTGATGATACAGCCACGTTAAGAAAAGCCTCAGATTTTTGGAAAGATTGCATAAATCTGTTACAACCATTTCAAACATCCATAATTTTCAACATCCGAGACGGCAATATAACAGATTTCTGGAACAGCTCATGGCTTCATGGCATACCGAGATTTAATTTCCCCTCCCTTTATTCCTTTGCACTCAACCAATCTGGATCGGTTTCCTCCTACTATTCACAACAACAATGGATTATACCAACACGCCAAAACCTCAGTATACAAGTGCAAGAGGAACTTCAGCAGATGACGGGTGCGCTCACAAACATCTCACTAACTGACCAAAAAGATTCCATATCCTGAAAATGAGAATCTGATGGTAATTTCTCAGTCAAAAGTGCATACTATTTTCTAAAAAAAGGGTTGGCCACGCGGACGCAAAATAACGGACCGTGGAAATGGAAAACACCCTTACCAATCAAGATTTTTGCTTGGCTTACTACAACAATAAACTCAGCACAACATATAACTTGATAAAGTGAGGGTGGACTATAACCAATAGATGTTACCTATGCCTGCAAAGCGCAGAATCAGCTCACCACCTATTCACAACTTGTCCATTCACCAACCAAGCATGGGATACACTACAACTCCGACTAAGCGACATATTACTACCAAACATTACAGAACGCATCGACAAACTACAACACACCTTAAATAGCGATGATAGCATCTTTGACTGTTTGGCATTCTTGTTTCACATCTGGAAAGAATGGCGTTACAGAATCTTTCGAGACGAAAAACAACTACCAACCCGAATCACACAAAAGGTTCAAGAAGAGTACAATAATGAAAATTAGCAATACAAAGTTTACTTTTGTTCTAATTTCTCTCTTCTGTTCAGTACTTTCTTGTTTTCTTTTATTTTTCTTACTTTTAAAATAAAATTGCGGCCCTCTTGGCCACAAAATGTAACCTATTCTGTAACAATTTTTTTTTATTTTAATAATTCTATTCCGCCGGTTCATAAAAAAAAAGAATTATGTCAATACAATGACCACCACCCCTTTCCACGGTCCGCTTGCTCTGTTTGCATTTACTGGGCAGAGAAAGATAAAAGCATTAAAACCAAATCAGAAAGAAAGATCGGAAAGTAAAGATCAAAATGTACCATTTCTCATTCGTAAGGAAGTGTAACCGTCACCCAATACTTGAGCGAAGAGAAATACGCCTTTAATTCTTGTGAAAGGTTTTAGCCTTTTAGAATTCTACTAAAATGGAATCAGTATTTTCTAAACTAAAAATATACGGCGCCTCTAATGTTGCCCCCTACTCTCAAGATATTCAGCACATCTTACATGTGGACCCTACATGTGTGCCAACTCAGATAATGGAAATTGTATATATAAAATAGACAATGATTGCTTCGTGGTTAGTGAAAACTTTAATGATTACAATGTTTTAAATTCACCTTGATTGAAGAGAAAGTTGGTATTCCAAGAAATTTATTTTCCCAGGATATGTCAAATCACTTTTTTATTTGTCCTATCCACATTTCAAAACTCATCTTCATCTTCTCATTAGAAAAAAAGAGAAAAAGCCTCAGGCTTATATTAAAAAAAAATAAAAGAATGGGAAAAACTGACGACGGCGTGAGCGACGAGAACTTGTGTCTGGCGACAGCGACGACCACGCAAGCAACATGGCCAAATCGCCTCCTCTCTGGCTAGCTTGGTGTCTGTCGACGACGTGCGTGACAACGACGATGTGAACGACGTGGCAAGATCTTAGAAAAACTGACGACGATGTCAACACAGACGACATGGCCAGATCGTTTCGTCTTTGGCCATCAGGTTGGTATCTGGCGACGACGCGAACGACGATGACGTGAGTGGTGTTTGGCGAGCGGATCACCTGATGCAACGTGAGCACCGTTTACTTATATCTGGCCATGGCTTATGCGTACCACACGAGCAACATGGCCCGACCGCCTCATATTTGACCATCTTGGTGTTTGTCAACGACGTGAGTGACAACGATGACGCGAACGACAGGACCAGATCTCAGGAAAACTCATGACATCGGGAGCAATGTGTACTTTTGTATGGTCATAAGTTTGATGCCTAATGACGATGTAAGAGACATGTACTTGTGTATGTCGACGACAATGACTACGCGGGGGATGCGGTCAGATTGCATCCTCTCCGGCCATCAGCTTGGTGCCTGATGACGACATGCGACAACGACATGAGTAGTATTTGCTGAGCGAATCACCTGATGACGGAATGAGTGACGTGTAATAGTATCTACCAGTGACGATGACAGCATGAATGACATGGGTATTCAAAAATAAATGTATGAAGATTCCTACAAATGCGTATATTTTTTTGACACCATGAGGATGTTTGCTTTCTACATTTAAAATAACTCAACATCTAGTACGAAACCACGTGAGCGGCGACGAGAACTTGTGTCTGGCGATGACGATGATCACGCGAGCAATATGGCCACATCGCCTTATCTCCGGCCAGCTTGGTGTCTGTTGATAACGTGGGCAACAACGACGACACGAGCGACGTGGCAAGATCTCAGAAAAACTGACGACAGTGTGAGCAACATGTACTTGTGTGGTCAGATCACCTCGACTCCAATCATCAGTTTGGTGTCTAGCGATGATGATGACAACACGGACGACGTGGCCAGATCATTTCATCTCTGGCCATCAACTGGTTGGTCTCTGGCGATGACGCGACGATGTGAGTGGTTTTTGGTGAGCGGATCACCTAATGACAACGTGAGCACCATGTCTTGTATCTAGTGACGACGTATGTGTACCACGCGGTGTTTGTCGATGACTAGCGACAACGACGATGCAAACGACATGGCCAGATCTCAAGAAAACTGAGGACGTTGTGAGAAACGTGTAATTTTGTATGGTCATCAGTTTGGTATCTGGTGATGACATAAGAGACGTGTACTTGTGTATGGCGACAACGATGACTACGCGGGCGATGTGGTCAGATCACATCCTCTCCGGCCATCAGCTTTGTGCCTGACGACATGAGCGACAACGACATGAGTAGTATTTGCTGAGCGAATCATCTAATGATAGTATGAGCGATGTGTAATAGTATCTGGTGATGACAATGGCAACACGGATGATGTGGGTATTCAAAAACAAATGTATCAAGAATCCTACCCATGCATATATTTTTTGACACCATACGGATGTTTGCTTTCTACATTTACGACAACTCAACATCTAGTATGAAACTACGCGAGCGACGATAACTTATGTCCGGCGATGACAATGACCACGTGAGCAACATGGTCATATCGCCTCGTCTTCGACCAGCTTGGTGTTTGTCGACGACATAGACGACAACAATGACGCGAGCGACGTGGCAAAACCTCAAAAAATTGATGACAATGTGAGCATCATGTACTTGTGTACGGTTAGATCGCCTCGACTTTGATCATCAGCTTGGTCCAGGATGATGATGACAACACGGACGACGTGGCCAGATTGTTTCGTCTCTGGCCATCAGGTTGGTGTTTGGCGATGACGTGAACGACGACGACGACGTGAGGGTGAGTAGCATGTACTTGCGTACGGTCAGATCGCCTCGACTTTGATCATCAGCTTGGTCCGGTGATGATGATGACACCACGGACGACATGGCCAGATAGTTTCATCTCTGGCCATCAGGTTGGTGTCTGGCAATGATGCAAACGACGACAACGACGACATAAGTGGTGTTTAGCTAGCGGGTCACCTGATGACAATGTGAGCACCGTGTACTTGTATCTGGCGACGACTTATGCGTACCACGTGACGTCTCCGGCCAGCTTGGTGTTCGTCGACGACATGAGCGACAACGACGACGCAAGCGACAAGGCCAGATATCAGGAAAATTGACGACAGAGTGAGCAACATGTACTTTTGTATGGTCATCAGTTTGGTATATGGTGACGACAACGATAACTGCGCGGGCGACATGGTCAAATCGCATCCTCTCCGGCCATCAGCTTGGTGCCTGACGACGACATGAGCGACAACGACATGAGTAGTATTTGCTGAGCGAATCACCTGATGACTGTAATGTGTATTTTTATACACATTTTTAGGGTTTTTATCATCTCAAATTCAATCATAATTCACATTAAATGTATGAAAAATGCTCATAATTCATAAAACAATAGTTGAAACCTCTTAATACATTTTTGTGTGATTTTACAGGCAAAAAGGCCATAAAATGAAGAATTAGACCAAAACGCAAATAATGGACCAAAGATGGCCAACTAAAAACCTCAAACACTCTACAAAAAATTCCCCAAACTTTTACGACAATTCAAAAACCTTCTACAACCAAGTCAAACCGAGCCAAACGCCAAAAATCGCCAAGTTGACCAAAAGTCAACTTCTCCAAAATGGGTCAAACGGTATACCAAAACGAAGAGCTCGACGAAACAAACCCAACGGTACAATCCTCGCGATCAGAAACCTTCTAGAACTCTCAGAATCACCAATTGAAAATCAGGTCAAAATTGGTCAAAGTCAACGAATTGACCAGGTCAAACCCATCTTCCTCAAACCTCATAATTCACAATTCTGCTCGAAATCGAACAAACAAGCCAGCCATGGATTCAGCATGATGAGACGAACATGCCGGTGCCATTCTCCGGTCTTGAAAGTTCCGGCGATCGGCGGAATTCGGCCAAAACAAGTGCCAAAAACGGACCGAAACCATGGTTGGTCTGCCGTGCCTTCCACCATCATCCATTCGAGCCAAAACTGATCTCATTCTCTTCTCCATCGTCTACCCTTTCTAACCGTATGAAGAACTCATCGAATGATGCGAAATCGAGCGAGAAATCCGTGTTTCCGTAATCTGTTCGACGAAATCCTCAATGAACTTTTCAAACTGGATGAACCAACGGTCGAGTTTCGAACAGCGAATGAATTCGATCAACCATTTCCGTTTTTCTCAAGCAAAGATGATTCTTTTCGTGTCGTAAAACTTTAGTGAAGGCTCACAATGAATTAAGAAGCCTCAATTCGATGGAAAAACAACTCAAAATCATAGTTTGATTCACGAGTTCAGCAGATTTTGGTTATTTTCGTGAAAC
The DNA here is from genome assembly GCA_027726005.1 of Juncus effusus. Lineage (NCBI taxonomy): Eukaryota > Viridiplantae > Streptophyta > Magnoliopsida > Poales > Juncaceae > Juncus > Juncus effusus. The sequence continues at coordinate 4,125,610 of CM050909.1, forward strand.
TGAAACCGAGTTGGTTAATGGCGGAAATTCAGGAATTAAGGGAAGAATCGACGCATGAAACGCAACACAGAGCATCGTGAGGAAGTGAAGAAGGAAGCCTGAGCTCTGGTTTGAGCTGCCGCTGCTCAAAGAGCGAGCTTGAAGCTCGAACAGCCATCAATGGCGGAAACGAACTAAACGGGAGAAAAATGAGGAAAACTCGATGAACTCTCAACCATTTTCTGCGTTTCAAAGCTCTGTAGATTCGTGGCAATGAGAGGAAGCCATTGGGAGTGAGAACACGAGCAGAAGTGAAGAACCGTGCGAGCTCAACTCACGGATTGAAGAAGAAGCGAAAACGGGTCTGAAAATCAATGCGAAATTGGATCCAAAATACATATTCGCTTCACATTAGTCTGTCAGAGCTTCGTTTTAGGACCGGCTGTAGCTCGCGATCCACAGAAGATCAAGCAATCTTCATTCAAAATGAATTCAGCGCCATTCTCGCTCAGAATGACCCGTTTCACGCGCATTCGACCCGTTCCGCCATAAAAGATCAAAAAGACGTTCAAAAAATCAGCGCTATTCTGAAGAACAGCACGCGAATCGTTTCACGCGATTTATGACCCATTTCTGCGCAGTAAATCCAGTGGGGCCCGTCAGTCAGTGACTCAACAGAATTAACCGCGCGCGTTTTCAAATCTCAGATTCGATCTGAATCTCTCCGCCTGACAGAACAGAGTGAAAATTCATCCGCCCAAAAATCACTCAAATCTCAACAAAATTCAACGAAACTTGGTCCAGATCTTCCGTACAATCCCTTGATCTACCTGAGCCAATCACAAGCCTCAAAATTTCTCTGAACTCTCTATATAAAGAACCGTATTTCAATCCCTCAATACACACCCTTCCATCCAATCTCTCACATTCATTCTTCCATTCTCCAAATTCTTTCAACACACCCTTCCATCCAATCTCTCACATTCATTCTTCCATTCTCCAAATTCTTTCAACACACCACTCTCCAATCATCTTCTTTAAGCTTCAGTTACTCCATTACTGAATCTCAGATCTTTTCGAGCTTCAATTTTCGAGTTTGAGTGAAAATTCACCAATTCGGGCTGATTTTGGTGAAAAAGGCAATTGAGCGGTTCCGGCTGGTTCAAGCATCAATTGGAGGTTCAAATCGGCTCAAGGAAGCTTCTGGTTGATCTTCTACGTCTCGGTTTGATCCAATTTTCATTTAATCTCTTGTATCCAATTTAAGATCACAAGATCCAATTTGTAAAAAAACATGATGAACACATGCCTAATTTCGGTTGATCTTATCATGTGTGAGTAGAATCTTGTATGGATAGGTTTTTTGTGATAGAATTGTTTGAAATCTTGCTTTAATTTGAATTAAATTGACTGATTTGGTTACTGTTCATAATGTGCTGTTAAATCTGGTTTTTCTTGATTTAATCGATTTGGTTGAATTAATTAGGTCATTTAGAATTGAATTTTCCTGCATGTTAGTCCATTTTATCATCTTGAATCTTGGTTGAGGTTTTTGCTTGATTTAGTGAAGTTTTTAGTTCAAAAATTGAGATCAAACACTAGTTGGTTGACTGGTGTTTGATCTGAAATTTTGATCTATTTGCTGAGTTTTTCTGGTTGGAAATAATTCAAACTTGTGCCAAATCTAATAAATTGAATATTTTGTGATTAATGATACAATTCTTGATCAAATTGCCTTAAAAATCCCTACTTTTATCCTATTAATTCAAAAATACATTTTTCTGCATTTTGTTTCTGTCAGTTTCAGTAAAAACTTGTTTGACTTCAGATCTGATCAAAGAAAATTATAAAAAAAATATTTTGTGTTTCTTTAGATATTTTAGAACAACTTTCATATAATATGTGCCCAATACTGTTATGTTAAATTTGTAAGATAAAATCTGTGCAAAGTTTTGACTTTTGAAATTTTCTGTTCTTGATTTTTGAATCTGTCTGTTTTTCTACGATTTTTAAAAATGAGTAAACAAATCCTATAAATAAAAAATCTAGGTTTCAGTAAATCATTTTGAAGTGTAGTTTCTTGATCTGAATTTTAATTGAATTGTTGTTTGGATAAAATTTGAATTACACCCTCTTTTGGCAACACATACCATTCTCTGTCCAATTCTGTCATAAGTTCTGAGTTTTGACCATAATTTTTGGAATATCAATCTTCTTGATCTGAAATTTGTAACACATAATCTGAACTTGCTTTCCGAATTTCTGTAAAATTTTGGTAATTTTTGAAGTAATTTTCGATTTTCTGTGATTTTATGAAAATTTCTGTTGAGTGATTATGAGAAGTGTAAATTAAAACGAAAATTACATAAAAATATGAACAAAGTGATAATTGATTTACCTTGTATTGTGAAGATCTCATTCTCTAGTTTTCATTGACATATCATTTGCAACTTTTGGACATTTGGAACTATTATTAAAGAATTTTCAAAAGAATTGTGTACGAACTTGATCAAATTCCATCTAATACATCATTAACCTTCTTAAACAATCTACAACATTTGAACAAACAAGACCTACTTTTGAAAAGAATTGTAATATCTCAAGGCCATTCTCTTTGTGTTCGACCCCTAAAACTCAAAAGACTACATATACACTTAAGAGTAAAACTAGGGTAAATTATAAATATCTTTGCTAAATTGTGTGAAAATTAACGACGGTTTTACGCGGTTTACAATGACGGTGTGAGCGGCGTGTAAACTAATCTGACGACGATGATGACAATGCGGACGACACGAGTATTCAAAAACAAATGTATCAAGATTCCTAATGTATATTGTTTTTAACACCATACGGATGTTTGCTTTCTACATTTGCAACAACTCAACATCTAGTACGAAACCACCCAATTAATTAATTAATTAATTAATCAATTAAGTATGACAAAGATGGATTAATAGTGTATCAAGATGATGACAATGCGGATGATGCAAGTATTCAAAAACAAATGTATCAAGATTCCTAATGTATATTTTTTTTAACACCATGCGGATGTTTGCTTTCTACATTTGCAACAACTCATTTTGTTTCTCCAAGTATTAAAGAGCAGCCAACTACTCCTCCCCATGCAATGCCTATTTAAACCCTAACAAAACCTCAATTACATATCCAAATTAAACATACAACAAATAGCCCAAGAAATTAGCAATGGCTTCTAGTAAGCTTTTTCAGTCACATATAACTGTCAAACCATACACTTAACAAGTTGAGAAATATGAAAAATTCATAAGAACTAATACTTGCATGTGTGTTTTAAAAAGATAATTATCTAGAAATTTCAATAATATATATAAAAGAATATATTAAAAGAATGAGACTTTAATTATTTTTCTTTATAGTGAACTTTGATTTGAGCTTATAATAATATTGAAGATCTTAACTTTTGTTGGTCGAGAGGTGCTTATATTTCAGTCACATATAACTGTCAAACCATACATTTAATAAGTTCAGAAATATGGAAAATTTATGAGAACCAATATTTGCATGTGTGTTTTAGAAAGATAATTAACTAGAAATTTCAAGAATATATATAAAAGAATATATTAAAAGAATGAGATTTTAATATTTTCTTTTCTTTATAGTGAACTTTGATTTGAGCTTATAATAATATTGAAGATCTTAACTTTTGTTGGTCGAGAGGTGCTTATATTTCAGTCACATATAACTATCAAACCATACACTCACTTAATAAGTTCAGAAATATGGTAAATTTATGAGAACCAATACTTGCATGTGTATTTTAAAAAGATAATTATTAAGATGATCATTCATGTCATTTTAGGGACAGTTAGCTATAACAATTAAGTTACTTAATGGTTGACTTTGACAAATCTCTCTTCCAATTCTACTTTCACACAAAAAAAATCTAAATTTTGATTTTGTTTCTCCAAGCATTAAAGAGCAGCCAACTACTCCTCCCCAATGCCTATTTAAACCCTAACAAAACCTCAATTACATATCCAAAATAAACATACAACAAATAGCCCTAAAAATCAGCAATGGCTTCTAGCAAGCTTTTTGTTCTTGCTCTCATTGGCTTGTTGGTATGCACTGCAACAGCTAGAATGTTATATGATGATGAAGAGAAGGAGGTTGAGAAACGAGAGTTACTTGGAGGTGGCGGCGGCGGTGGAGGTGGCGGCGGCGGTGGAGGCGGTGGTAGCGGTGGAGGAGGTGGTGGTGGAGGTGGAGGAGGCGGCGGTAGTGGAGGTGGTGGTGGAGGAGGAGGCGGTGGTGGTGGTGGAGGTGGAAGAAATGGCGGTGGTGGTGGAGGAGGTGTGAAAAATGGTGGAGGAGGTGGCGGAGGTGGAGGTGGTGGTGGTGGTGGCAGAAATGGAGGTGGAGGAGCTGGTGGTGGAGGTGGTGGTGGAAGAAATGGGGGAGGAAGAGGAAATGGTGGTGGAAGGAATGGTGGTGGCGGAAGGAATGGTGGAGGAAGAGGAGGCTTTGGAGAGGGAGGATTTCCACAGGGAAATTAATATGTTATATCGGAAGTTGATGAATTTGAGTTGTGCATGTCTTATATATTCGTAATGTTATGTTTATGTATGTATGGATTATAGATAAAATAATGGAATAAATGATTTGGTATTAATATGATAAAGATTTGATTTTTTTTTGCATATTAATTGGATGCACTTGATAAATATATTGAGTGATTATTTCAAATATGATCAGTATAAAATCCTTATGATTCAAAGAAAAAAAGAAAAAATCATTGTGATTAAACCAAATATAACACATTGTACGATTGGACTACATAACATATTTAGAGGATAGAGTAACACAAGGGATGATATGCAATAAAAAGGGTAGTTAGATTACTAGTCGGACTAGCAGTCTTTTAGATTCAAATAATCAGTGACACATATAATTAGTATGCACTGCAGTAATTATTGCATATTTCAAACATGTCATTTTTATCTAATATATTTTTGTGTTTATAATGTTAAATAAAGCATATTGATATTATTACATAGTAAAATAATGAAATGATATAATATTATATAAAATAGTATCTTTTTTATGTGTCGCATATTTTAGTAACCATTATCAAATTTCTTACCTATATGATTTATTGATCTAACAAAATTCTTGCATATATGAAGATTATCCTTTGAATTACAACCTAAGTAACATATTTATTAATTTAATATAATTCCAAAACAATTAACTAGGATAAATATGAATTTATGCACATACAGAAGTGGGGAAAGTCTAGCCCATTACTTAGCCACAAAACTTGGCATATTCTATCCATTTTAAATGGTTTCCCGACCAAGTAACCGAACTGAAATAGACTCTTAAGAGATGAGAGGCTAATATTTTAATAAACGCAAACTTTGATTTGTATTCAGACATATACATGATAATCATGCCTTCAAATTAAATTAAACTAATAAAAATAATATATAACAAGCCAGACAACATATAATAACAACCACACAGTTCCATTCCATGTCAATTTAGGTACAGTTAGTCGCTTTGCCGTACTAATTAATCACCTTTGACAAATATGTGATCTCTTTAGACACCATTTTATTAAAAGCTTTCAAACTATCTCAACCCACCTCGTCACATATCCACCACAAGTGAGGAAGTGAGCAAACATGGCTTCTAAACTATTCTTACTCGCTCTCATCGGTGCTTTGATCTGCACTAACTGCAAGAAGTCTGATAAGTAAAGAAGAGAAGGGGTTTGAGGAACAAAAGCACTATAATGGTGTCGGAGGCTTTGGTGGTGGCAATGGAGGCGGTTATGGTGGCGGTTCTGGTGGAGGCATTGGTGGAGGTTCAGGCGGCGGTTATGGCGGTGGATCTGGCGGTGGTTATGGTGGAGGATCCGGTGGTGGCGGAGGATTAGTTGGAGGATCTGGTGGTGGTTATGGTGGAGGGTCTGGTGGTGGTTATGGTGGAGGATCAGGTATTGGTGGCGGATCAGGGGGAGGATATGGTGGAGGAGCCGGTGGTGGTTATGGAGGAGGATCTGGTGGAGGATATGGTCGAGGAACTGGTGGTGGATATGGTAATGGCGGAGGTTATGGAGGAGGCTATCCTTGATGAAGATTAGCAAAGTATTGAGTGCAAGTATTATAATTATGTGATTGGATTTGAAAGTTATGTATCAAATTTATTTGAAAAATAAAGTAAACGTGTGATTAAGGGCTTGTTTGGATGTGCCAAATTTTCTATAATATAATATAATATAATATAATATAATATAATATAATATAATATAATATAATATAATATAATATAATATTATATTATATTATATTATATTATATTATATTATATTATATTATATTATATAATGCTATGTAATATAGTATAATATAGTATATTATAGTATAATATAATATAGTATAATGTAAAAAATATAATAAAAATAATATTATAGTATAATAAAATAAAATAAAATAATTAGAAATATAATATAATATAATACAATATAATATATTTTATTTTATTTTATTTAATAATTTAATAATTATGTTATTTGATGTAATTAATAATTTAAGTAATAATTAGTTAATTAATATTTTCCTTTTTAATTAAATTTTATTAGTAATTTAATTTAATTAGTAATTACTAAAGAGTCATTAATAATTATTTTAATTAATTTTGTTTAATTACTAATTTAATTAAAGATTATTGTCATTTTAATTTAGCTAATGTCATTTTTATATAATTAATAATGTTTTTATATGTCTTCTAATTCTTCCTAAAAAGTTACTACAAAAAAAACTTAACAAATTGTCATGTTTTCTCTTTGCCCAACTTTATATACAAATTTCCTAAAAAATTACTATACTAAAAATTACTATAGCTTCAAAACTATGCATCCAAACTTGCACTTTTAAGTTTTTGGAAATTTTTCCCAATACTAGCCCTAAGTAGAGACATATTTGAAAGTTTATGCTTTGTAAGTGTGAGTGTGAGTATTTGATTTGTACACAAATAATTATGAAATTAAGAAATGAAAACTAGTGTTATAAACTTTTTTTTGTTAAATTTGAGTGAATGTTTATGCATTAGGTGATTTAAATACAAAGTAGCATGATATTTGATTTATGAAAAGAGAAACTAATGATTTAATTTCTATTAATGAATACATTGGTTTCACAAATTATAATTTTTTGTGGAATTAGGCTTTGGACCCTGGCATTTTCTCCACTATTAGTGTGTTACGAAAAATAGCTACCGTCTGATAATAATATAACTTTACGAACGACATATTAAATATGGACATCACCGACTGTAATTTGTGAGTATTACGGGCGCACAATATTACGGGCGACATGTTCCATCCCAACGGAAATCTTAGGACTCATTTGTCATCATTTTCACTTATATATATACATATTTGTTAGAAACGAAAGCCGGCAAATCTTTCGTTTGTAAAATAAGTGTTTTTATTTGTAAATTTAATAATAGATTTTCATGTTAGTTATTCTAAAAGAATAATATATATTTGTCATTTCATAACAATAAATATATTATTTTCAATTTAATATATTTTTATCTATTTATATTTTACATGTTAGTACTGTTATGAATATAATTAATGTGGATGTCCATTACTTGGCCCCTAAGCAAAGATAAATTAGGAAATGCTTATAAGATGGAAGGAGTCATGGCAGGATATTTATTACTGTATATTCTATTGTATTTAGGTTAGATTATTTCCTTTATTGTAATTCTAAATCAGGCAAGAGATTTCTTGGCCAGCACTCACCCTCTACTATATAAAGAGGGCAGTGGCTATTGTATTCTCAATCCACAATTCAATACATAATTCTCTCCTTCCAATTCTCTCTTTTATTATTCTTTTGTTCTTTATTTTATAACACGTTATCAGCACGACTCTGACCCAAAGTAAGCGAGGTAGGAACCATAATTATTTCTTATATTCCAATAATTTTATTCGGATTCTTTTTCTTCCTTTATTCGAATTTTCTTTTATTTATTTATTTGAACATTAGATAACATGTTATTATTATTACATGTTTATTTTTAAGCACCAGAAGTTGCTTATCATTTCTTTTTATGCACCAGAAGTTGCTTGTTTAGTTTTTATTTATACAACCAGAAGTTGCAGATTCTCTTTATAGATCAATGCACCAGAAGTTGCTTGTTTAATTATTTTTATTTTGCAACCAGAAGTTGCGTGTTTATTTTTATTCACGCACCAGAAGTTGCTCGTTTAAGTTATTTTGTATGCACCAAGAGTTTCTTGTTTAATTATTTTTGCAACCAGAAGTTACATGTTTATTTTTATTTACGCACCAGAAGTTGCTTGTTTAATTTTATTTACGCAACCAGAAGTTGCATGTTTATTTTTATTTATGCACCAGAAGTTGTAAGTATATTTATACACCAGAAGTTGTAAGTATATTTATACACCAGAAGTTGTAAGTATATTTATGCACCAGAAGTTGCAAGTATATTTATCTTTATTCTATGTACATTTATTTTATGCACATTTACTTTTATGCACATTTACTTTTATGTACATTTATTTTACGCACATTTATTTTTATGGAAATTTATTTTTATTTATGCACCTGTAGTTGCAATAATTTTTTTCCTTTGCACACAAGCTGCAAATTTTATTTTATGCACCATAAGTTGCAAAATATAGCACCAGTAGTTGCAAGAATATAAATCAGAAATATTGTCTAAATCTCGAAGATCAACTCTCAAATAATAATTTGAAAAAAAATGAAGAACATATATTAAATAATGATACTCCTTACCATTTATCTTGCTCTTGAAGCAGTAACAAGATGAAGAGAGTTGTAAGATATATTGAAAACCAATATCATATCTTATTGTGAATAAGCAAACTAATGAGTTGTAAAAGAAGAAATTATGAAACTTGATTAAAAATTGCATTCAATTCCCAGAAGTGAATGTTGCAAAATAATGACATAAATGAGACCAATGCCAGAAGTCATTACAAGAAAATCACATAAGACAATGAGAAGATACAACAAGATATCATTTGTAACTGATTCCAAAATATGTATTTTTGATGTTGTATAAAAGAGCATTGGTTAAGTACCTGTTGTACACCAAAACAAAAAAAATTTTGTCAATTCTATAAAGACATGTCCAGTAGACATTGAACAACTAAAATAATACTTAGAAATTGAAAGTCAAGTGTTAATACAATATCACGTATTATAAATATAATTCAAGACTCCAGAAGAGTTATTATTTTGTTCCCTGAATAAACAAAATATATAACAGAAAATACTTTAAAATTGTGAATTACTATCATTGTTCCTTGTATATAAGCAAAATAATTAATTTTCATTAAAATGAAAAATTATGAATTTCGTACAATTGATTCCGCATCATTCCCAGAAGTGAATACTACATATACAAGTCATGATTATGAATGTGGATGCTAATGTGAAAGAGATCAAGGTCGAAACTATACTTGTGACTGTGATGATAATATTAAGAAGAACGTAGTAATAAAGGACATTTGATATGTCTCTATGTATGTCCTAGAATCTTGTGGAACTTTATTAAGCCGTCTTAAAGACAAAGAGAAAATAATAATGTCAATTTGTTTATGACGATAATGAAAATGTTGATAACCGATAATGATATCATCCGCTGGATCTAAAGCACATTAACAACAACGAGGTAGAAAAAGAACTGAGTAAGAAAATTTTCTTTTATTCTATTTTTATATTCTTATTATTATTGTTATTATCATTATCATTATTTTTCTTTCTTTTGATACTACTAATATGAATCAAAGTATGTATTGGCACAATAAAAATTATAAATATGTGTGCCACATTGTAGTGGACAATATTTCTGTATTTTGAGAAATATTCATTAGAACAACATGCAGCTTTTCTATTGATTTGTATTATGAAGGACTAATACAATTAAGTCAGATTTATTAGTAACCACAAGTTTATTGACTTAAAACTTATTTATGCTTCTGCATAGATTTCGTTCAGTCGAAAAGTAATTTAATAATTTGACAAGAACTTGAAGTTCACGAATTAGAAAAGTAATTTTATCATTAAACATGAACCAGAAGTTCAATAATTTGAAAAGTAATTTTATGATTTGACATGAACCAGAAGTTCACTAGTTCGAAGAGAAATTTCATGATTTGGCATGAAACAAAAGTTAACTAATCTCGGAGCAATGATGATGCAAATAATCACAGAGAATTCAAATATGCATCAATTAAAGAACCAGAAGATTCTTTTATCAAATAAATTTTCATGTGCTGTATGTTATCAAAGGAGAATTAATTGTTAGACATCACAAATCAGGGTTGGGAATAAATCACCCAATTTCCTTGAGCGTATTAATCGAAATATATGTGGCCCTATTACTCTTTCATGTGGACCATCTAGATATTTTATGGTATTAATAGATGCATCTATTAGATGGTCACATGTATATTTATTTTATCTCGAAATATTGTATTTGCGAGATTCCTTGCTCGAATATTCTAATTAAGATAATAATTTCTGGATCGTACAACTAAGAAAAATCGTCTTGATGATGATCAGTTGGCTACATCCCAAGTAATAATTGACTATTGTATGTTGATCTAGATTATAGTTGAGCATTGGCCCACAAACGCACTTAGAATGATCTAACATCATATCTTGTTAAGCGATTATAATTAATCGTTGGCCCCTAATAATGAAATGAAAGCTCGTCTTTTGATTGAGGCCATGAAATGATATATGCTACAGCACTAATTAGAGTAAAGCCAACATTTTATAATAAGTACTCCCCATTATAATTTGTGACCGGCCTGCAGCCGAGTAAATACTATTTAAAATCTTTTGGATGTGTAATATTTGTTCCGGTAGCTCCACTGCAACGCACAAAAATGGGTCACAAATAAAAGTCGGGCATATATGTTAAGTTAAATTGCCCTGCATAATTTGATATCTTGAACTTCATTACACAAAATTATTTTTTACATCTTAATTCGGATGGATATCCCTGGAGGATCATTTAAAAACACACCTGAAATGTGTTAGATGTTTGTAGACAAAATTCCAGAAGAAAGAATTAAATGAATACCAAAGTGATTGTTATGAAACAAATCAAATATTAATGAATATGTTCAAGATACAATAGACAATGAAAGTCCTGGAGAACTTGATTAATAATTAATGATAACATTAGGGGGAGAGAAACAAGAGTTGGAAAACATAAGTTATAACTTATATGGAATGCATCATTAATATCTTTCACTTAGATCCTCTAACAAGTTAATATGAACTAGAAGTTCATAAATTTATTAATGTGAAACAACATGCAATTATATTATTTATATTGATGCAAAAATGATTATCATATCATACATTCCAGCATTATGTACTCATAATTATATTGAAGTACCCTTGGATAATTCTATGTTTGATATATGCCAGAAGCATGGTCGACCAATCGGTTCCAATGATAAAGATCCAAGGAAGAAAAATGAGCATAATAAAAAAGTTGGCATAATTGAAGTTAACGATACTTCTAAAGAAATAAATTCTTCTGAAAAGAATATTAACGATAAAAGAGTAGAAGACATAGACGAGCAAATAACCCCAGAAGAGGTTCAGGTACCTAATACTATTGAAAATATTGAAAATGATGAGATCTCAATAAATTATGTCTCTACTAGAATAAATATGGAACCGTAATAAAATTAAGATTAATCAAAATTTATTTATGCAATTGCAATTGATATAATAAATAAAAATGAGGATCTAGAATTAAAATTATTTGTATAATTTCAATTGATAAAGTATTGGCCAAATCGAAAGATGTGATTAAAGCATCATTATTTTCACTAGTGAAATATAAAATTGTGGACATGTACTCCAAACACCTGGCGTTGTATAACGGTAACTTATAAGCGAGTATAACTTATAAGAGGGTGTTTTAAGAATATATAATAAGAAAATTAAATTGTGATGTGCAATTATATTTCTAATTTTGTCGTCCCTGATGGACTTATTAATGTAGTAGCAAATTATTCATATCTCATTTGATTATAATATATTAATGAAAATCCCTGAAGGATTTAGAATGCCTGAAGCATTTCAAACTCTCGAGAGATTTAATCTATTAAATTACAAAGATCTTTGTACTAATTAATGCAATATTGAGATATGTGATAAAATCGCTATAACAAATGTTTGTTGAATGAATGTTATGTAATTGATCAAAATTACGTTTAGAAAACTATATGTTTACCTTTTGAATGTTGATATATATATTGATGATTTAAAATCGTATGGTACTTTCGAAGAGCTCCAAAAGCTACCACATTATTCAAAAGAATATAAGATTAAATTCTTTAAAGCATAAAATATTATTTTGAATTATAAATTGAATATTTCCCTGAAGGAGTCATTATTTCATAATCCATCTATTATAATGATATAATGTGGAGAAATCGCATCCATTAAGATCATCAAGATAACTTGTTTGATGTATCAACAATTAAAATAAATGATGGTGAGTTATTTTCATGCATGCATGAGCATGATGATTGTGAAATGAATATCTAACGAAACTCCTCAAATAATGATCCAGCAGATCTCTTCTTAAGCATATATTACAGAGATTGAATTTTGTCATCTCACATATAGTTGCATATATGAGGGGGAGAAATAATACGCACTGCACTATTTTTCCCTTGTCTATGGTTTTTGTCCCAATGGGTTTTCCTAGCAAGGTTTTTAACGAGGCAGCTTTTGTGCGTAATATATAGAATGATGATGCACTCTTTTTCCTTCACTAGGATTTTTGCCCATAGGGTTTTATCTAGTAAGGTTTTAACGAGGCATATTTAATATATGAAATAATGAGAAATAATGATAATACGCGATGCACTCTTTTTTCCTTAACCAAGGTTTTGTCCTACTAGGTTTTCCTTATAAGATTTTTAATGAGGTAACTTCTAATACGTATGAAAGATAAAATATGGACATCCAAGGGGGAGTGTTATGAATATAATTAATGTGGATGTCCATTACTTGGCCCCTAAGCAAAGATAAATTAGGAAATGCTTATAAGATGGAAGGAGTCATGGCAGGATATTTATTACTGTATATTCTATTGTATTTAGGTTAGATTATTTCCTTTATTGTAATTCTAAATCAGGCAAGAGATTTCTTGGCCAGCACTCACCCTCTACTATATAAAGAGGGTAGTGGCTATTGTATTCTCAATCCACAATTCAATACATAATTCTCTCCTTCCAATTCTCTCTTTTATTATTCTTTTGTTCTTTATTTTATAACAAGTACGTATTATTTTTGGATCAATATATTGTTTTCATTGTGAATCTTTGTCATTTTCGGTACCAATATGCTATTATATAATTTAGTTAAGGAAATGTATATATATCCCCTGGTAAACGTCCCCTTCAGTCCGCCGTTTATCACTGATAAACGGGCCCCGTTTATCAGTGATAAACGGTGGACTGGAGGCTGTTGGGGGGATGTGTATATACCGTCTTAAAGTATATATTTAATGCTGAGTGCTATTTTCTGTTATAATATACCGCTAACTTGTTAGTATCACAAAATCAAAGAAAAGATTTAGAAATTAATCAAACGCTGACTATTTTACATTGAGTGCAGGTCGGTAAGTATATTCGAATGCATAGAATTTTTTGTAATTTTATTCTACATACAATATGTGGAAAAGTCTAGTACCACTACTTAACCACAATAATTAACAAATAATAAAATATTATATGAAAAATAAGACACAGCTATATAACAACCACCTAATTTTAGGTACAGTTAGCAAGTTTGCCATAATTAATCACCTTTGACAAATACATGATACAACTGTCTTGTCGCATGCAATGCCTATATAAACCCTATGCATCCTCCTCATATTGCACCACAAGTGAAGAAGTGAGCAAACATGGCTTCTAAACTATTCTTACTCGTTCTCATCAGTGCTCTAATCTGCATTGCTACTGCGAGAAGTCTGATTAGTAAAGAAGAAAAACAAGTTGATGAACAAAAGTTCTATAATGACTTCGGAGGCTTTGGTGGCGGCAATGGGGGAGGATTTGGAGGTGGTTCTGGTGGAGGCATTGGTGGCGGTTATGGTGGTGGAGCAGGCGGCGGCGGTGGTTATGGCAGTGGATCTGGTGGTGGTTATGGAGGAGGATCCATTGGTGGCGGTGGATTAGGTGGTGGATATGGTGGAGGGTCTGGCGGTGGCTATGGGGGAGGATCCGGAATTGGTGGTGGATCTGGTGGTGGTTATGGTGGTGGATATGGTGGTGGTGGCGGTTATGGAGGAGGATCCGGCATTGGTGGCGGATCTGGGGGAGGATATGGCGGAGGAGCTGGTGGAGGTTATCCTTGATGAAAATACACAAAGTATTCAGTGCGAGTATTGTTATTAATAATTATATGGTTGATTGCATTTGAATCGTGTGTATGAGATTTATCTTAAAATAAATTAATTATGTGACCACTATTAAGTGGAGATTGTTATATAAGTGTTACTTATTTATATGTTAATGGAATTGTTTTTGCTTAGATAAGTGAAGTACTTTCGTGGCATAACTAATCTAAGTTTTTGCTTTTAATGTTACACCCACATTTACCTTTTTTTTCTTTTTTCCCAAACCCTTGATGACATGACATTGCTGGTGAACCTAAGTAATATTAGCCTTGATGAGCTGGAATTGCTAGTGAACCTGAGTTATTACATGGTAAACTGAGCCAAATGATAAACCTAAACCAATTTCAGATCCATTCTAATATCCCCTTTCCAAGTAATGAACGCATCTTCCTCTCTCTCTCTCACGAACACATGAGAAACTAGAAATCAAAATAAAAATCGAAATGAAATATAAGAGCTTCTGGATCGGCTACTATTTGTCATGTCATCAAGGATTTTGGAGGAAAAGTAGAGGAAAGACTAATCACTCTTCTTTTTTTGCTAAAGTGCATACAGGCTTAAATGATAAAACATTTGATTACATCAGAGTTAACATGAATCGGCCTCAAAATAAGTTAACCTGAATTTAAAAACTAGAAATAAGCTCAAATCACTACAACAAAATCCTACATCAGTCACGGGCAAAAACGCTAACTGAAGCCCCAAAACCCGTGACTGATGCTATTGCCCCGTGACTAAAATCCCATTGCTATTGCTATCAATAGTCACGGTGCCGTGACTATTGGTGGACAATAGTCACGGTGCCGTGACTATTGGTGGACAATAGTCACGGTTTGGTTAGACCCGTGATTATTGCTCATCAATAGCCAGGTGGGCAACAGTCACGGTCCTGTGACTATTGACAGGCAACAGCCACGGTTGCACCTATTGCTACAGTACCATGACTATTTGATTTTTTTTTTCTTTTGTCCGAATTCCGAGCAATGCCGTGGCTATTGCTCAAATTTTTATTTTTAATGTAGGGCTATTTTTTCATTTTTTTTCCATTTTAATATTATAATTAAATTTACTAAATTCACAAATAAAATTAGAAAAAAATAATATAAGAAATACATAAATAAACCCTAATAAATCAAATTAACACAAATTAACATGAATCAGCCTCAAAATGAGTTAACATGAATTTAAAAACTAGAAATAACCTCAAATCACTACAACAAAATCCTACATCAGTCACGGGCAAAAACGGTAACTGATGCCCCAAAAACCGTGACTGATGGCAACAGCCACGGGCCTGTGACTATTGCCCGTGACTAAAACCCCGTTGCTATTGCTATCAATAGTCACGGTTTGGTTAGACCCGTGATTATTATTGCTCAGATTTTTATTTTTAATGTAGGGCTATTTTTTCATTTTTTTTCCATTTGAATATTATAATTAAATTTACTAAATTCACAAATAAAATTAGAAAAAAATAATATAAGAAATACACAAATAAACCCTAATAAACCAAATTAACACAAATTAACATGATCAGCCTTAAAATGAGTTAACATGAATTTAAAAACTAGAAATAAGCTCAAATCACTACAACAAAATCCTTCATCAGTCACGGTCAAAAACGGTAACTGATGCCCCAAAAACCGTGACTGATGGCAACAGCCAAGGGCTCGTGACTATTGCCCCGTGACTGAAACCCCAACAAAATAGCTGGTTCCGCCAGCCCTATTGGCGGAATTGGGTATTTATTTTCACTGAGGTTCTAACTTGGTTCTGACCCAAAAAAAGAAAAAATGACCAGTTCCGTCAGACCTCCTGGCGGATCAAGCAGTTTCTTCAGAGGGTCTGGTAGAACCTGTCTCAGTAAATGGACCCTCCTTAAAAACGAAGGGTCTCTCTCCTCAAAAAAACAAACCCTATCCGACAAATTTTGGGCTGGGTTGGGGTTGATCATAGCTATACTGGGCTGAATTCCTGAAACAGATAAAAGATTCCGTGATCATTTTTTTATAAGAACAATAGTATGTATAAAATATACAATAATTTATATAGGGTTTAAAGGAAGCATATATGAAGAGAAAAAATGTATAGCTTATGTACGAGTTGATAGTAAAGGTGTTTATTGGGTATATTTAGTCAAATAATTCTTATTTATTAAAAAAAATCCTTTTTTATTGTCAGATAATTGATTCTTATAACTTTTGAACAGATAAATATGATTTGAATTCCTTAATTGCAATGACAATATCAATGTTCTTCTTCTCTGTTGTGGCGCAATTTATATGTGACTCGTCTAACATTTTTTTGCATAACCCATTTAATGTGGTTTTCTGTCCTTCCGTTTCTCCAGTAAGTTAAACACCACTCCTATCTACACGTAGTACCTACCTGACACCTCTGTTGGCTCTGATGATCATAATTCGATCCGAATCCGAATGAATGGATTCGCATGTAGTTCGAAAAAATGTGTCCGATAATAAAATGGATTCGCATTTGGATTTTTTAAAAAAATCCACTAATTTAATGGATTTGCATTTGGATCTTGGAAGATCCGAATCCGAAACCCGATATGAATCCGACAATTAATATATAGTAAATATATATATGTAACAACAAAATAATAAATACGAAAAAATAGGTAAGAAATTACGTACTTTTATGAGATATATGTAAGAAATTAATTATGATGAATATTTGGTAAGAAAAAATGGGCAAGAAATCACGTATTTGTTATGAGATTACACGTTTATAGTTTTCTTTTAAACTTGATGACATGATCCGAAATCCGTTTCGTTAATGGGTTTGGATTCGAATTATTTTCTTAATAAATTTGGATTTGTATTTGGAACTTTTGAATTTAAATTGGATTCACATGTGGTAACTACCTGGATGCAACCCGAAACCGATCCATTGACACCCCTAGTTTTTCTGATTCTAGCGCAATGCTCTATTTAAGATGTTTTTAACCCTTTTACTGCAAAGAAAGAAAAAGTTGATAATACGGGCGCTATTCTTGGCTCATTCTTTTTTCTATCTCCTCAAGACATGCAAAATAACAATAACTTATCTTTTCCTACCCCTCACGTGTGATGAGATTTGAAGAAAAAGTTGATAAATACGTTCTCTCTCTCGTTGGCTGAATCTGGACAGCATAACAAAAAATCATTTTCTATCTGAATAATGGTCCAATATGCAAAATTCGTTTAGAACCTCTGTTAGTCGACAACAAAAAGAAATCCGACAATTGGATAAAAACATAGAGAGATCCAAGCGTTCAAAGTTTGAGTCAGAGAAAAACCATAAGTTGTTTCTGACGAACCCGTGGTAATTTAAGGAGTTCTTCAACAACGGGAGTTATTCATCGCACATTCTTTTTTCTATCTCCTCGAGACATGGAAAATAGCAATAACCTATCTTTTCCGACCCCTAACGTGTGATGAGATTTGAATAAGAAGTTGATAAATACGTTCTCTCTCTCGTTGGCCGAATCACGACAGCAGAACAAAAAATTATTTTCTATCTGAATAAGGGTCCAATATGCAAAATTCGCTAAGTGTTAGTCGACAACAAGAAGAATATTTTGCAATAAGAAATCCGACAATTGGATAAAAATATAGAGTGATCCAAGCGTTCAAAGTTTGAGTCAGAGAAAAACCATAAGTTGTTTCTGACCAACCCGTGGTAATTTAAGGAGTTCTTCAACAACGGGAGTTATTCATCGCACATTCTTTTTTCTATCTCCTCAAGACTTGCAAAGTAACAATAACCTATCTTTTCCTACCCCTCACGTGTGATGAGATTTGAAGAAAAAGTTGATAAATATGTTCTCTCTCCCCTTGGCCGAATCAGGACTGCATAACAAAAAATCATATTCTATCTGAATAAGCGTTCAATATGCAAAATTCGCTAAGAACATCTGTTAGTCGACAACAAGGAGAATATTCTACAAAAAGAAATCTGGTAATTCAATAAAAACTTAGAGAGATCCAAGCGTTCAAAGTTGGAGTCAGACAAAAAAAACATAAGCCGTTTCTGACCACGGGCAACATCTGGATTTTCGTAGAAAATACTATCGAAATACAAAAATAACATAAAATGCATAAAATTAGAATACAAGATGGCATGTCGGCACAAGTTACAGTAAAAAATGAAGAGAGCATGTACATGGCCCCCACTTTAAATCCCCCTCAACATACAAGTTTGACGCTGTCAAACGGGACCCACTAATTTTTTTGATTTTATTAAATCAAAAAGGTGTCAAACGAGGCCCATTTGACATCTTGTGGGCCCGTTTGACAGTGAGAGGGGGACGGATGGGGGATTTGACCGGGGCCCAGATATATTTTTCCAAAAATGAAAGACGTCTATGATCAGTAAAAATATTATTATCAGTATAATAAGTTAATAACATACTAATAGGCGCTCATTAGTCATTATTTGTCTCCACAAACAACTTGAACAATGATATTTCGAATAGCAATATTTTATGATTTTATTATCAAAGTTACGCATGCATTTTGCTGATATGTGTTGCTAATCATACTAAAATAATCTTTTCTTAACGGATGTCCCCGAAGGGACCATACTAAAATAATCTTAGTGTTCCATTGGGGCTTCAGTGAACTTTCAGAAAAGGTTGGAAGATCTGGCCAAAGAAGGTGATCCACAAATTATTTGCAATCATAATCAATTGGTTTTAATTTTCTCACTTTATATTAATTATACTTGCTACTAAGAGCCTCAATTAAAATTATGCTTAATTTACACTTATTTTTACACTAATGAGTGAACAAAACAAGACACAATAAAACCAAATCTCTTGCTAATTTACATGCAAAAGAAAACACAATCTTCAATCCTTCACAAGCATGGAAGAGAATGTTGTGCACTTGTGCCTAAGGTTTCTAAGCAAAATATTCCAAATTTGAAGGAATTTTAGAAATTCATATATTTTCTGCTGCAATGTGTCTTTTTTTTTTCTTTTTGCTTCTTTTGTGTCTATTTGTAGAAAGATGTTAGTAATGAAACAATCATAATTTTTATGATTGGAATGGGATCCATTATTATGTTATGTATGTATATGAATGCTGGAAGATTTGGATTTTGTGTATGTGTCTTTATTGTATAAAGTTTAACATATTAATGTCCGTGTTTTCTTAATCCTTATGATTATTTATTTTTGCTTATTGCATTAGTGTTTGTATTTTTCTTTCTTATTCCTTATTATGTACAATTGACAAGCATTGTGAATATGTCGCTCAAAGCGCGAGCATCCTCTTGTTACATTTATAAAATATGATTCAATATTTAGGTTGCGCAATACACTTTTGTAGAATTAGTGTCCTAGGCTAATATAATAGTGCTAGGAAATTAATTATGTATTAAGACATTATTATTCATTCAATAAATTTTGTTTTTTATATATCTGAGTGTATGGGTTGAGAAAATAAAACGGAGTTCCTCCGCTCAAAAATATTAAAGGCACATATCTAATCTGGGAATAGATCTAACGGTTAAAAAAGTACATGTAAAATTGGTAAATACATGTACATGCAAGATAGCATTCCTTATATATATATATATACCGTTAGTCCCTGTACTTTAATTCAGTGCTCGTTTAGTCCATGTACTTTAGGTTTGACAATTTTAGTCTATGTACTCTTAAAATAATGTCCCGTTAGTCCCTGAGTTAACAGAATAATTTAGCACCGTTAAGTTTTATTTTAAATGACTATTTTGCCCCCTTTGATTTCTTCTTCTTTCTTCTTTTAAATGACCATTTTTCTCTTTCTTCTCCTTTGTTCTGTTCGAACGAAGAACCCGTCGCCGTGACATCGGTCTGCCTCTCACCTCCACTGCTCCGGCCAACTCAGCTGGATGCCTCCACTCCTATCTCCACCGCCTCTTCTCTCCCCTCGGCCAGTCCTATCCCCTCCTCCGTTTCTCTCTGTCGCACAAGATCCATTCAGAAGAATCAATCCCCCACCTGAAAAATCACTCTCTTCTCTCTATCAGTTCCATCTCTCTTCTCTCTATCAAGAAGAAATCAAAGGGGGTAAAATGGTCATTTAAAATAATATATATATATATATATATATATATATATATATATATATATATATATATATATATATATATATGGATAAATGCACCGTTAGTCCCTGTACTTTAATTCAGTGCCCGTTTAGTCCATGTACTTTAGGTTTGGCAATTTTAGTCTATGTACTCTTAAAATAATGCCCTGTTAGTCCCTGAGTTAACAGAATAATTTAGCACCGTTAAGTTTTATTTTAAATGACCATTTTGCCCCCTTTGATTTCTTCTTCTTTCTTCTTTTAAATGACATTTTTCTCTTTCTTCTCCTTTGTTCTGTTCGAACGAAGAACGCCGTGACATCGGTCTGCCTCTCACCTCCGCTGCTCCGGCCAACTCAGTTGGATGCCTCCTCTCCTATCTCCCTCTTCTCTCCCCTCGGCCAGTCCTATCCCCTCCTCCGTTTCTCTCTGTCGCACAAGATCCATTCAGAAGAATCACTCCCCCACCTGAAAAATCACTCTCTTCTCTCTATCAGTTCCATCTCTCTTCTCTCTATCAAGAAGAAATCAAAGGGGGTAAAATGGTCATTTAAAATAAAAATTAACAGTGTTAAATTATTATGTTAATTCAGGGACTAATGGAGCACTATTTTAAGAGTACAATGACTAAAATTGTCAAACGTAAAGTACATGGAATAAATAGACACTGAATTAAAGTATAGGGACTAATGGTGCATTTATTATATATATATATATATATATATATATATATATATATATATACACACACACACACACACACACACACACACACACACACACACACATATATATATATATATGGAGATGCTAAATAGCATACGTAAGCAAAAGGTCCAAAAAATTACACATATCATCAAAAATTAAAATTTCAACCGTACCTAAACATATATATTCCATCCGTACGGTTGAAATTTGAATTTTTGATGATACATGTAATTTTTTGGACCGTAAGTAAAATTTTCATTTTGCTTACGTATATTGTTTAGCCATACCCTATATATATATATATATATATATATATATATATATATATATATAAGGAGGAGATATATAGACCAAATTTTCTACCAATTTTTCTACACTTAACGGAATTTTAATATTTCCGTTTAAACCATCCGTCCACTCTTTCTCTCTCTGTCAAGTCCCTTCGTCTCCGTTAGCAACTCCAATTTGTTACCTTTCTTCGAGCCCAATTTCTGTACTCTCTCTAATATAAGTATATATCACCCAATTTCTGTGCTCTCTCTCGCCTACCTCTCTGTAGTAGAGTTTTGAAGTAATTTCTTTGCGTACTCCATAATATAGGTAAACAACAATTCACAAACAAGCACAATTCCTTCTAAAAACCTCCATAAAAATGAAAAATTACACTTGAAAATGATCAAACAATGAAAATGCACAATTACATTTTGAACAGAGACTTTCAAGTTTCAACAGGCAAATATAAAAAGATTCAAACCTCTGTAAAAATGAAAAAGTACACTTGAAAGCAACCCCACTTTCCTTCCTCCCTCTATATTTTTCTTCATAATCCAATTACATTACAAAGATAAAACAAAACCCTAATTTTCTCTTTCTACTTCCTCTCCCTATATATTTCAGACCTCACAAGCAAATTTGAAACAATTCTACTACAAATTTGATTAGATTCTTCCTTAATTTAGAAATGAATTGGCTCAGGCTCAGATTCTTCCCTAATTTATGGCATGTGCATCATCCAGCTTGTCCAATGGATGTATCAAAAGGTTTTAAACGTTAACTCGCTATGCAATCTAGTACAAACTTCATATATGAACCAGAAGAGTTGTTGATCAGCTCACGAAGAAAGATCTCCTTGTTGTGTCGACCCTACTTCACACATTTCCATCAAATCTATCTCAAATTAGACCTAACAATTCAACAACAATCCATCATTTCTTCATTTGAAAAAAGAACCACAAAACAGATTAAATTAAGTAATCAGTTCTCACAAAGTATTTCCTTAAATAATCAATAAACAAAATTAACTATTACCTTTTGAGGGATAATTCCTTCAAAATCACTTGTACCTACACAATTTTATTCGACAAAATCTTAGACACACAAACCGTACCAGTACCAATTTCTATACCAGACAAATCCGGTACTGTAAGAACGTGAATTTGTCGTTTTAATTCACAACTTAACAAAGATATTTATAAGTCCCCTAATGCAATTCAATGTATATGTGGTATGCGAGTTTAGGATGTCGGTCCATAAAGAAGCAATGCCTTAAATTTTTAACTTATAATCTCGTGTTTATTAAGTGCAAGTTGTTGATCAAGATGTTGTTGTTGTTTTTAAAAGAAAAATGCAAGAGAAAACAATAGAAATAAATTTTCTTTTTAAAAGATCAAAAGAGAAAAAGTAGGGAAATGCCGACTATTCATATGACATGTTAATATTTCATCATAATACATAGCAATTTATTACTAAGATCTAAAGGCAAGGTTTGATCAATTTATTTCCACAAATTAATCAACAAATAACTCAAATATTAATTTTACTCAAAAACTTCTATCTTTAAGCATCACAAATACCCGATTTAAACCCTTATTTGAATAAAAAAACAACCTTTCTAAGTTATTATTACTCAAACAAATCTCTACACTTCTCACAAATATTTTAATTTAAATCATTCTTCCAAACAACTTAACTTTAGATCTTATGAAAAAGTGTCAAAATTTAATCCTTCAAATATCATAATAAATGCAAATTTTTACTTAAAGTTCCATTAACATATGCCACATGAAAAGTCTTTCCCTACTATGAATCTACTCACTCATGTCCAAAAAAATATTTTCCAAAACGATTTTTTTTCAATTATATTTAAAAATATTTTTGCAATTTAGACATAATACATGGCTTTTGCAAATTTCCTATACTTTCGTAGGATTATGGTTGTATTGTCATTTTACTCCAAATTATATTTAAAAAAAATATTCCAAATAATTTGTTTTTCTTTTTTTGTACATTTTTGTAAAAATTATATATTTTTTAATATAAATTGGAATATTGAGAATAATAATAACCCTTAAAATAGAAAAATAAAATTATACTAAAATGAGAGGGGTAAAATTGTCATTTTAAAAAATGTAACTAAATGAGAAGGGAGTATTGATAATTTTCAAAAAACTTTGGAGATTTTTGAAGAAGGCTAAAACGATAGAGATTTTTTGAAGGAATCTAAAAATATAGGGGGTCTTAGATAATATTCAGAAAAGTTAGGGGGTTTTTGAAAAATTTCTCTTTTTAATAAATTCGAATGAACTGGAAAAGTATAAATTTTTTCATATATTGAATATGGTAAATAGAGAATTCATTGTACAATTATGCAAATTCATGGAAACAGTACTACACAACAGATGATTCACTTCGATTTTTTTGGTATTGTGACAATCAATAACAATGGAGTTTTTTCCATGTATTAGATTTCAATTTTTGTGGTTTTGTGAAAAACAATACAAATTTTGTTTTTTCCTGTATTAGACTTCTTATGTTGCAGTTTTTTGAAAATAATGAAAGATTATTTTTTTCCATGTAATACACGTCAATTCGATTTTTTTGGTCATGTGAAAATCAATAACAATGGAGTTTTTTCCATGTATTAGATTTTAATTTTTGTGGTTTTGTGAAAAACAGAACAAAATAGTGTTTTTTCCATGTATTAGACTTCTTCTTTTGCGGTTTTGTGAAAATAACAAAAGATTGTTTTATGCCATGTATTGTACCTCAATTCTATTTATTTGGTATTGCGAAAATCAAGAACAATGGAGTTTTTTCCATGTATTAGATTTTAATTTTTATGGTTTTGTGAGAACAATACAAAATTATGTTTTTTTCCTTGTAGTAGACTACTTATTTGGTGGTTTTGTGAAAATAATAAAAGATTGTTTTTTTCCATGTATTAGACGTGAATTCGATTTTTTTGGTATTGTCACAATCAACAACAATGGAGTTTTTTCCATGTATTAGATTTCAATTTTTGTGGTTTTGTGAAAAACAATACAAATTTTGTTTTTTCCTGTATTAGACTTCTTATGTTGCGGTTTTTTGAAAATAACGAAAGATTATTTTTTTCCATGTAATACACGTCAATTCGATTTTTTTGGTCATGTGAAAATCAATGACAATGGAGTTTTTTCCATGTATTAGATTTTAATTTTTGTGGTTTTGTGAAAAACAGAACAAAATAGTATTTTTTCCATGTATTAAACTTCTTCTTTTGTAGTTTTGTGAAAGTAACAAAAGATTGTTTTATTTCATGTATTGTACCTCAATTCTATTTATTTGGTATTGCGAAAATCAAGAACAATGGAGTTTTTTCCATATATGGGATTTTAATTTTTGTGATTTTGTGAAAAACAATACAAATTTTATTTTTTCCATGTAGTAGACCTCTTAATTTGTGGTATCGTGAAAATAATAAAAGATTGTTTTTTTCTCAATGTATTATACGTCAATTCGATTTTTTTGGTAAAGTGAAAATCAATAACAATGGAGTTTCCAAGAACTCAGTCGATAAATTGACCAAGTCCCCGTCAACAAACTGAGGCTACGCGCTGCTTCAATGGGTTTGGTCTAGTGAGTCAGTAGAAGCCTATCGTCGAGCTCAAGAAGTTTCGTAAAGAAGAATGCATTCAATACAAGAAGGATTTAAATCGTTGTGAAGTTTTCAAGCGGAAGATTGTTTGGTCTAGATACTTGGAAACCTTGCAGGATATAGGAAAGTCCTCCAATTTTGCTTGGCATGATTAGTTCAATAAGTGAAATTGGAAGCATGTTAATTTTCTAATATTTTTGTTTCCATCAATTGGATGTTAATTAAGACAGTAATTTTTTTTTTGTATTAGGTATGACTGTGACTATAAATATAGAGGTAGAGTTTGAGTTTTATTCATTCCAGCAATTGTATTGTATTTATCTTTTCTTCAACTTCAAAAAAAGTGTTTGAGCCCCGGTTGCCATAATTTTTACTATACTTTAGAATTTCCAACTTAAATCTTTGTGTTTTTTGAGTTTACTATTGCATTCAAGTTCCTAATAAATGCACCATACAATAATCTTTTGAGATAAGACTATTTTTGGCACCTCAACTATAGATTTTGTGCATTTAATCCCTCTAACTATTTTTTCTTTCTCGAACTATTTCAATTTGTTCAGATTGGTCCTTTCAGTCCTTTAAATGACTATTTGGCAGTTAAATCATGAGGTGGCATGATTATTATTCATATACGTCACATTAAAATAAGATAAAATCTTAATTAAAAATAAAATGATGACATAATAATAGAATATATATGCCATGTGGCCATAAACAATTATGACATGACTTTCAATGTATATGATTATAACATGTTTAAATAAAATTTTAATTAAAAAATAAAAAATGATGTGGAGTGATAAAATTTTAACTAAAAAAATAATAATTGATTACGTGGCATACATGTCATGCCATCATATGCACATTACCACATGTTATGCCATGTGTACAGAGCCGGCCACGACTTTTGGAGGACCCTAGACCAATTTTAGGAAAAATCCTCCTAAAATATGTTAATTAAGAAAACTCAAATATAAAATTCTAAAAACTATGTTCTTTTACTTCCAATTGTATAAAATATGCAATATTCATAAATAAAAAATTATGGTTATACATACGTATGAAAACTCAAAAAAAATATAATGAACCTTAAAAGTCAGGTAAAAATACATTTCAAAGATACCAATGCAAATAGAATTCAGTCTCAGTAAATTATTGACATCCTAGTTTATAGTACTTTCAGCAATAATATATCTCAAAGATATGAGAGTTGAAAGTGAAATAAATATAAACTAGGTGGATTCTCGCTCCGCTTCAGAATTCACTGAATATGATATGTAACAAAAAATAATAAATTAATCAAATTACACCCAAAAGTGGGCTTGGCTTTTCTCTCAATTTTTTTTAAAACATACTAATATGTTTGAAACATAATATATAAAGGGCTTTAAAACATACGTATTATATATATATTATAATTTTTCAAGTACTTTTCTATAGTACTTGCACCATAATTTGCAACATAAGCTCTTTAATTTTCAACCCTTAGATATTGATCCAAGGTCTCATATAACACATCAATTGTAAGGCTTTTGATGGGCCAATATAAATCTACCACAATTCTCCCCCTTTTATTCTACATCTTTATAAAATATTTAATATATGTTTCTACTCTAAAGTTAAGTAAAAAATAATATTTTGCTAAAAAAATGTAGTCCTCAATTTAAGACATGAAAATTTAGATAATTTTTCAATATAGCAATCGTAAAAAAAAATCAAAATTTGATTAAAAAAAATCAAAATAGGATTGAGATGGCTCTCTTTAACAAATGGAGAGGTATATTTTAACTTTTTGATGATACTTCATGTATTTTTATTATGTTTGTTTTCATTGTTTACAAATATCATCACTCATATAATACATTAATTTATAATTTACAAATGTCAAAATATTTCAAACATATATATATTTAATTATTTATGTATAATTAATTACTTTATTAAGCTAAATGTACATCATGACAAATGTTAAAATATTTTAAGCTTGCCAAATGTCTAAATTTAATATTGATAAAATTGCGGAAAAAAAAAGAATTCTCTCACTAAAAGTGTAACTACATTGGTTTTTTTTTTTTTATCAAGCAGTTATCTTCAGATCTGGTCATGCTTAATAAGTAACATGTTACGTTAATTAATCGACATATTGAAAATAAATTTAACACAAAAACAAAATAGCCAAAACGAATTAAAAAAATTTATGAAAACTGAGACTTCACAATATATATAGAGTGCTCGTCCAAAGCGCAAGTTAACTGCTTGAATATTATATTATATAACTATAGTACTTTCCTATTCTTATTCCACATTAGTGGTTTTTTACTGAACATTGGATTGAAAATCAACTATTCCCATCCAATCACTGATAAGTTATATTGGAATTTCATTGTCTTTATATATATTGAATCATTAAAAAAGAAAATATCAATTCTTTTATAACCAAGTACACATTTTAACATATCATAAAATTTATTTCACATCAATTAATCATTTATCTCTACAAATTTCGATATGTTCACTCATTTTATTGTGCAGGTATTTCCAATTTACGACGTACACATATTATAGTTTTCAATATCATGCAAGATATTTGTCTCAAAGAAAAAAAGAAATGACAAGGCAATGAGTTTCAATAATACACATAAAGATGAACTGTTCATAAAAAAATTCTTTGTAATATTAATAGGAACATATACATTTATATAAGCAATTAAAAAATCACATATTCTCCTATTTATATAAATAGGATGGGATTTGTTTTTATAGAGTGCTAAAATTTCATAAAAAAGAATAATTTCCTATTTGTGTATAATATAAAAAATATCACTATAGAGACTTCTACATAAGAAGCACATACAATTATAGAGTATCATGTAGATCATTACATAACAAAATAGTATCATTTATAACCTTAATTAAAAATTAAAAAAATCTCACGCAAGAACGAGCTATCCCTCATATATGTATGAAGCATAATATATAAAGGGCCCCTTTAATATTTGGACCCTAGACCTAGATCTCATTGGTCTAGTTCTAGGGCCGGTACTGCTGATGTGTATACCCAAATGTGATGTGGCATTTATTTATAATTAGAGATATCATATTGTTTCTATTATAATATATGTCATGTTATATGTATTTTATTAATTAAGATTTTATCTATTTTAAATGTCATGTCATATGATAATAAGCATGCAATATTATAATTAAATTGTCAAATCAACTTTTAACGGATGGAGGGTCAAAATGAACAAATTAAAATAGTTGAAGAGAGTAAATGAACAAAATAAATAGTTGAAATACACAATAACAATAGTTGAGAGGTCAAAAATAAACTTTACAAAACAATAATATGAAGTTTTTTTTTGGAGGCATGTGGGAATTGAACTCGGTCTTCCCAATTCCATCCAATAATTTTGCCATTCAACTAGTGGAGCAAGCTATCGCTCCAATAAAGTAATATGAAGTTAAATGAGGAGTTATTGTCATTTATTTTTAAACTAAAGTATTTGTTGAAAAATATTGTGATAAAAAATATATATACTAACAACATAGCTAGGCACGGTATTCTGGTACAGTAGTTCAGTGCTTGTTCAGGTGAATCCGACGCTTCCGAGAAAGGAAATACGGAGGACTATTTAGCACAATGTTATAACGAATTGGACATGCGTGTAAAAGTACAAACCTCCACAATCTACTGGAGTTGGAAAGAAAAGTTGAACTGGCCGACCCTGGTTTGTCTGAAACTGGATTGCCAGATTTTGAATTAATTTTTTAGTGTGCTTCTTTTTCTGTTTTGTATTCTCTATCTTTTGAAGGCAACCGGTAGAAAATTTGAGTGAAAATTAAATTCTAAATAAATAATTTTGAAACATCTTAAGACGTGCAAAAAAAAAAGGATAATTCATAGTTTACCACTGAATATCTACAAGATCTATGGATTAATGTTTACAAAACCCCCATATGTATGAAATCCAAATTAACAAAGAGTACATATCAGATTTACTAAAATACTCATAAAATATAACAAGTGTTATAAAGTAATTTCAATAAAGAGGAAAGAAATTTTTCATTTACTTGTATTCAATTATTGTTATTTCTCACATATTACAAAGTTCTATTTATAGAGTAAGATATCTCTAAATGTAACATAATATTAAAGTGGAGAGTTAAGAGGAATACATAACATCCTAAGAATTATGAATCCAAAACGTTATGGACATCCACATTAATATTATTCATAACACTCTTCCATGGATATCCATCTTTTTCAATTTCATACTCATCAAACATCTGCCTCACTAAATCCTTGCTAGGAAAACACTATGGTACAAAACCATGATTAAGAGAAAAAAAGTACAGCGCGTATTGTTTCTCCCCCTCACGAATACAAATATTTTATATATCATCTCGTCTTATTATCGTCATTAAGGAATACACGCTTTCCTTGGATAAAGGGGTTTCTTCGACTTTGTTCCTCCATATGTAAATAAATAGCCAGTCTATTATCATCATTTGTCAAAATCAATAAATATCTTGTACCTACATAACTAATTAAATCTGATCTAGAAATGTTAAAATAAAATAATTTTATATCATTTGCAAAATAGTCTTAATACCATCTTAATACCTACTAGATCTAATATATTAAAAAAATATATTAGAGTAAGATATTACAAAGTTCTATTTATAGAGTAAGATATCTCTAAATGTAACATAATATTAAAGTGGAGAGTTAAGAGGAATACATAACATCCTAAGAATTATGAATCCAAAACGTTATGGACATCCACATTTATATTATTCATAACACTCTTCCATGGATATCCATCTTTTTCAATTTCATACTCATCAAACATCTGCCTCACTAAATCCTTGCTAGGAAAACACTATGGTACAAAACCATGATTAAGAGAAAAAAAGTACAGCGCGTATTGTTTCTCCCCCTCACGAATACAAATATTTTATATATCATCTCGTCTTATTATCGTCATTAAGGAATACACGCTTTCCTTGGATAAAGGGGTTTCTTCGACTTTGTTCCTCCATATGTAAATAAATAGCCAGTCTATTATCATCATTTGTCAAAATCAATAAATATCTTGTACCTACATAACTAATTAAATCTGATCTAGAAATGTTAAAATAAAATAATTTTATATCATTTGCAAAATAGTCTTAATACCATCTTAATACCTACTAGATCTAATATATTAAAAAAAATGCATATCAAGTATTATATTACTAGAAAGATAAATTAGTGCGCTAATAACACTAAGATTTGGTACTTCAGGACCAATAATTTCCTCATAATCTTCACGAGGCTGTATAAAGATCGTTGTTCACATCAAATGATCGGTCAACCATTAGAGTAGTCAATGGATGTACCTTATGCATATAAAATCTTCAGTTACAAGTCTTACTTTGTATTTCACAATTTCATTTGTCTTAATATGTGTTCTTACAAACATTCGTTTGTACACTACCTATGTACAATGACACTTGTTTGGACAACATGTAAAATTTCACAATCACAATTGAATTTAATAAAATCTTAATTATATGTTTTCTTTATGGCCAATATTTCCTCTGTTGATATTATGCAATTGATTCTAATTTTAGATATTTATTTTCATTTACGATTTCAACTGCAGCTGCATATGCAAATTATCGATTAATCATAATTTTATTTATGTTCCATCATTTTACAATAAATATATAATTTATTGAGATCTCATCAATTTTAATATTGTCAATATTGCCAGGCACCTGAACCTCTTCTGAGGTTATTTGCTCGTATATGTCTTTTACTCTTTTATAGTTAATATTATTTTTCAGAATAATTCATTTCTTTAGAAGTATCGATAACTTCAAACCAATTTTCTTATCAAGTTCTTTCTTCTTCATTCGACCTTTATCTTTAGAACCGATTAGTCGACCATGCTTCTAGCATTTATATGATTATCCAAGGGTATTTCAATATAACTATAAGCACTTAATGCTGGAATATATGACATGATAATTATATTTTCATCAACGGAAATAACATATTTACCAGTTTCGAGAATCTAATTAATGATGCATTCCATATAACTTACAGTTTTCCAGCTCTTGTTTCTCTCTCCCTAATACTATCATTAATTATTGTTGAAGTTCTTCAGAACTTGCATTATTTATTATATCTTGAACATCCTTTTTTTAATATCTTAGTTAATATTTTACAAATGAGTTATATTTTTAACTTATATATCATATATATAAGATTAAGGATTAAAATTAAATAATCATAAAAAAAATTTATCATATCAAATCTATAATCAATAAATTATGTAATGAATAAATTTGATGTCAGTAGTTAAAGATATTAAATCATGGAGGGCAATTTAACTTAACATGTATGCCAACTTTCATTTGTGACTCATCTTTGTTTGTTGCGATGGAGCTACTGAAACAAATGTAGTACATTTAAAAAAATTCAAATAGTATATACATAGTCCACATCATTGCAATCAATGCTACAACATGCATTATTTAATTGAGCCACTAGGAGTTAATAAAATATATTTAAGTGTATTGGCCGACTCCCAATTTGGGCTCTCATTTTATTGGGAGGCAATAGGAGCTAAATAAGATAGGAGATACAAATCTTTTTCCTTGTACTAATTCTTGAATGGTACAAACCATTTGAAGAAACTGGTAATTTTTCTAATATATGTTTCTTCCCTGAAATATATTTCGCAATACAAAGATACTCAACATTCATCTCATTTATAGTCTCTATGTGATATCAATTCTTGATGATATCTTGAGAACTCAATAAATTCTTCAGACTTAGGGGAATATGTATAACTAATATGTCCCCTTTTGTAGGTATGTATTAGCTCTTCAGGACCCTTCAAATAAATTTGAGCTACCAGAAATCGCAGTCACTTTTGCCTTATTCATTATCAAACGAGAGAAGTATATTTTACTTTTAATAATGATATGTGTAATACCAATTTCAATGATGCACACGTCTTCTTCATGTATAACGTGGCCAAACCAACTTTTATTCATATTCATAATATCAACTGTAACTTCAAGTTGATTAATAATTATACAACTTCAGGTTGTTTATAAGTTTCAATTTCAGGTTGCTTTATAGTTCTTCAATTTCAGGCTGATTAATAATATTTCTCAACTTCTGGTTGAGTGATAATTTTCAAACTTCATGTTGCTTTACATATTCTTTCAATTGCAATTTCCAATGCAACAAATTAAAAATATTGCAAGAACATCAAATAAATATAAATAAATAATAGAGTAAATTGAAAATGAAAAATTATTCATTTTCTCTTTATATCAAATTATGCTTTACATTTGTCTATGTTAGCGTACATTTTGATTTACCTAATTATATCGTTATTGGAGGGTGAACATATATTTGTTTGATGTATCGAGAGCAATTCGTGCTGATAACATATTATAAAATAAGGAGAGAATATAGAGAGAGAAATCTTTCATTCACTTGTATTCAATTGTTGTTATTTCTTACATATTATAAAGCTCTATTTATAAAATAAGATATCTCTATATGTTACATAATATTAAAGAGAGGAGTTAAAGAGGAATACATAACATCCTAAGAATTATAAATCCAAAACATTATGAACATCCACATTTATATTATTCATAACAACAAGAAATATATATACT
Organism: Juncus effusus; assembly: GCA_027726005.1. Classification (NCBI taxonomy): domain Eukaryota; kingdom Viridiplantae; phylum Streptophyta; class Magnoliopsida; order Poales; family Juncaceae; genus Juncus; species Juncus effusus. The sequence goes on from CM050909.1 coordinate 4,158,466, forward strand.
AATGAATTCAATTTTCCAGCTTATATTACCATCCATTATCATTTTACAAAGAAACTCCAGTTATTGAAATATAATGTTTAATGAGATAAAAAAAGTACATAGATACAACATTGCTATGTATTATATTTTGCTTCATTGCTTGTGTGCAAGAGGTTGTACAAGAAAGTGTCAAAATCAGATGAAACTGTTATGAGTTTGTACAAGAGGTTCCAAAGTTTGCCACGTCAGCAAGTGTAGCTGAATATTTACAAGATCTATGGATTATAGTTTACAAAGCCACCATACAAAAATCCAAATTAATTAACAAACACCTATCTGATTAACTAAAATACTCAATAATACTACCACAGAAAACATATCCGATTTATAATAATTAGAAAATATAAATCCGATTTATTTTACATTACACGAGCTAATAATTATGTTCATAATTATTCTCCTTTTTCAAATTTTACTTAGGTGATGTGAGCATCTTACTATGTTCATTATCTCCGCTCACCAACTCGTGAAATGCCTCGACTTTTACCGGTGCAGGTCTCATGCCATATACATTCCTAATATAAAAAAGATAAAAATAATATATTATTATTTTTATTATGTGAGGTTGGATTTGGCACGTGCCAAGAAATAAGCAATACTTATGCAATAAACCTTGATTAATCTAATTCTTCATAAACAAGAGGTCGCTTGTGCAATTACGCCATAAATATGACTCAATTTTGCTTATAGAGAGAAAGAGACGGCTTACTGTGCTTGGAGTTGAGAAATCTGAACAGACTGCATCGGTTTAAACTGCTGTTGAGGCCCCGACTGAACAATATTATTATTAATATTAATATTACTATTATTATTATTAACCATCATCATTTGATGCTGCTGAAATCTCAACTGCTGTTGTAACTGCAACTGCTGCTGATTCCTCCCACTATTATTAACATTATTATTATTATTAATAGTGTTATTATTTCCGCCAAAACCGTCCATTTGATGTTGGGCCAAATCCATTTGTGCGCTGTTCTCAATCTTCACGTCAACTAATGGGTTGTGGGTTTTCATTTGGTTATTATTATTAGTATTATTATTATTGTTATTATTATTATTGCGTCTTATTTGTTGCTGTATTTGTTGTTGTTGTTGTTGTTGTTGTTGTTGTTGTTGTTGTTGTTGTAACTGTTGTTGCTGTTGTTGGAAAGCTAGGTTTTGGATCTGAGCGTGCGGATGGAATTGCCTCTGTAATGTAAGTTTTTTATTTGTATATATGTTAATATACATATGATTTTTCAAAACATAAGATATATCAAAAACATAAGAAATGTCATGTATACGCTTTATTTCCTTGTTTGTTTGGAAAAAAGATGAACGCATTGTTAGTTCCTGTACTTTAATTGGTTTACAATTTAGCACATATACTATTGATTTAAACTTTTTGATCCCTTAAATTTACTAAAACATATGTGATTAGTGCTTGAGTCACGGACTAACTGTACATAATTCAATAGGGACCAAAATTTTTAAATCAGTAGTACAAGGACCAAATTGAAATCCAACTAAAGTACAAACTAACCGTGAATGACCCTTCCAAACATATAATTTTATCCTTCATTTCCTTAGATTTTCAAAAAAAAAAAAAAAAAACCTATAATTAAACTACCCTCATGGAATCAAATTTTATTTACAGAAAAGGGAATTATCTTTAAGCAAAACAAAAAAAACAGTTTACCTGTTGGGCGTTGAAAATATTATTCTGATGTTGGGACTGGAGAGAATGGGAGTGTTGCTGTTGCATTTGGTGTGAAAGAGCTCTATTATGATTATTATTATTGTTGCTATTATTATTACCACATTTTGTTATCTCAGCAAGGCCGCCAATACTGCAATCAAATATATTAGTACTCATCGGAGAACATTTTTATTTATATTTCCGTCTATTTGGTTGATCTTTGAGGTCTTTACAAAACTCATGGCATAAAAGTCAAACCAAAAAAATAATAATAAAATAATAACTATGAATAGGGTAAAAACCAATAAAAGCAAAAGTAAAGAGACAGTTTACAGTAAAATAATAAAATGATACAAAAAAAATAAAAAAGGTAAAACAAATTAGGGATAAATGCATTGTTAATAGCCCTCTACTATAATTGGATTGCATTTTAGTCCTTGCGTGACTAATTAAAATTTTTTAGTCCCTCTACTTTACAGAATTTTGCATGGATAGTCCTTGACTCAAGGACTAATCATGCATGTTTTCATTAACTACAAGGATAAAAAAGTTTAAATCAGCAATCTAGGGACTAAATTGCAATCCAATTAAAGTTCAGGGACTAACCACACATTTATCAATAGTCAAGGGATATTTTTTCCAATTTCAAGTTGAAATTTATGCATAATGTAGGGGCTTTATGCAAAAACCATCCACGCATAATGCAGGTATTTTTTTGCAATTTGCAATAACGCAAGTTTTGTTTCCAATTTAGGCACGACACCAGGCCTCTTTCCCGAATTTCCCACCAAAAAAATTGTAAATCCAACTGACCTGTAACCAGAAACCTTGAGGAACATCTTAAGCAACTCGACCGAAGAGCACTCCTTCCTATACCCATCACTCAGCACCCTCAACATCTTCCCCAATTCCCTCCCCTTCCTCCCGACCACCTCGCCCAACACCTCCACCGCTCCCCCGCTCCCCCCCTCGAATCCCACGCTCAACACCAAACGCACAACGGCTTTTTTAGCCAACAGATTCTCCTGCTCCAGTGAGAGGGCTTTGGTCGGGAGGGACTTGGGGCCGGATTTGTAATACTCTGGGAGGATGCCGAAGCGCTCGATCATGGCCGGGCTCCGGGTCGGGAGGGACGGGAGGTTGTCCAGCACCGTGTGGAATTCTGGTTTCGCCCTCTTGGGGGTGCAGTCTGGAAATGAGAGGAGAGAGTTGTGGAAGTTTTGTTAGATGTGCTTGTGTGAATGGAAGAATGTTGGATTGGAGTAAATTAGTTGGTTTTAGAATGGATGGTTTGATTATGTGTGTGAAGCGGTCTAGTTTGTGATGAATATTACAACTAAATAATAATATATAATAAATAAAATAAGTAATTAAATAAATAATTAATTATAATTAATTAAAAAATAGAATAAAATAATAAATTAAATTAAATAAAAATCAATTCCAAATGACATGTGTGCGGTAAAATAATCAAATTACCACAAATATTGCCTCAAAAATACATTTTGATAATAACAAATCCTGTAACAAATGACTGGTCGGGTTCACATTGTTTATGAATTTAAATAATAAAACATTCTTTTAAACGAAATTCAGTTGTACCTGCTTTGGGAAGCGCGCTGTCAGGCACACAATCTGCCGGGAAGAACATCTCCGGAAAGAGCGTCTCGTCCGTCAAGCTAATCGGATCGCCCGGGCTCTGATAATCTTTAAACACCTGTCGTTTCCTCTTATGAACGATAGAAAGCTTTAAATACGTCAGCATCCCTTCTGGGGTCCTTTTGGTAATTTCCTTCTCGCCCGAGGGCAGTTTGTGGTGGCGGATTCGGAATTTCTCGGCGAATTGCTTGTACCATGTGTTGGGCCATTTGGTGGTGGAGGTGGGGTTGGAGGAGTCGGTGTTGAATGCCGATTGAGACTGTGGAAAAAATAGATTGGTTGGTTATTTGTTTGTTTAATTATCGTTGCTTATTTATTTAATTAATTGTTTGTTTATTACTTTATTTTGAATTTGTGAAATGTCGAGACAATCAGTGATGATTGAGACAGCATTTTTAACTAGGAGAGATTGTTTTATTTATTTATTTATTATTTTATTTTAAATTTCTGTATTGTGAAGATAATGATTCGGTTAAGGTCGACTATAGACAGAATTGAGCTAAATTGACACGTAATTTGGAAATTGAGGCTTAAAATTGCTTCAATTATCCAATTAAAGATCAATAAAAAACAAGAAAAAGTAAAATAAATGGATTGAAGTGGAGTTAATAATAATAAAGAAACTTTTTATTGAAAAAAGAAAACAATTGAACCTACTTGAAGCTGAGATCCGTCTTCTTTCTCTTCATCTAGTGAGAAATAGACATCATCTCCATGCAGCTGTAGAACTGAAAAAGGGAAACAAAAGTTCAATTAAACAAACTTGAAATTAATAAAATATTAGTTAAATAAAACTTGTAAGATATGTCATAAGATAATTGTGTGAAACATTGTTGAATGCCAAATTTCTGTAAGTACATTGTGGGGCATTAAGGAATTCTCATTAAAACAACTCTAGGTAATAATTAAGGAAAATTAATTGCAATAACAAATACTGATTTGAATTATGATCCCACTCAATTAACTCAATTACACAACTAATTGAACAATAAAAATCAAATAAATGTAAAATTTGAAAAGATTCACAGTTTAAAAGCATATCACTGAATGTGTATCTATCGCTAAAACAACACAATCTAATCAGTAAAACAAATTACTATTGATCTGACAGATCAGATCAGTAATTAAATCCTACAAGTAAAAAGTAATCATACAATTAAGTGCAAATGACTTGCAACTGAAAAAAATTAACTTACAATTAGGGTTTATATCATTGATAGAATGTGATTGCGAAAGAAACAGAGAAGCTGAGGCTTTGTCATACAACAAGGCTCTCGCTCGCAACTGAAGCTGAAGCTGAATCTGAGCCCGCACCGGCGGCGCAGATCCGGCGCCCGCGACGCGCGGTGAGAGAAAAACATCCCAGGTGGAGGGAGACGAGAGCGCCGGAAGGAAGACGGCGTAAGCCGCCTCTCCGAGCCACGTGCGCCAGGCTCCGCACGCCTCCAGTTTCCGCGCCAGTTCGTATCCCCTCCCGTCCTCACCCAACAACGCCGCCGCCATGCTTGAGCCGCCGGTTTGAGCCGCCGAGTTGAGCCGAGGAACCGACGGTTTCTGAGGCGGATGCCCGTTTGGGTTGTTCAGTCGTGTTTTGGGGGAATTGGGGTTTGATTCTGAAGAGACCTTCCTCACCAGTTTAAATCCTCTCCAGTCATCAGAGAGAAAAGAGGTCTTCGAGTGGTGGGCCATTGGCATAGTCTAACTGGACATAACCGTTGATTTTGACGCCGGAGAGGATAGAGAGGTCTTGTCTTCGAGTTCTTTAGCCAATTGGGAATTTCGTAATTAAAAGAGAGAGAGAGAGAAAAAGTGGAGAAAGTTTTGGTGAAATTTGCGGCAGTTTGATTGGATGTTGACTTAGAGAGAGGATTTATTGACCATGATAAAAAATTATCTTCTTGGTAGAAAAAATAGTTTTTGGGTCAGGCAACAGAGGAATAGAAAAATAGTAAAATTAGAAATAGCTCCATGTTCCATTTTATTTTATGTATGCTCGGTATTGTTGTTGAAATAATAAAATTGGTTAAAATAATATAAAACTGCTAATGACCAAAATATCTTTATTCTTAATTTCATCTATCAAATTTGTTGTAAACTAATAAAAGAATATTATTTAAATTAAAAATACAAATATAATAATAAAATTAAGAGTTATTGAGTTTGTTTATATATCTTTGCTTTCTAAAAAAGTTACAAAATTTTCTTAAAATATTCCAATTCTGAATCTTTCCAAAAACAATTAGTTTCATAAATGAATTACTTTAGTTGTCACGTAGGCAAAAGATGGAATAAGAAAGGGGCATTTTGGTACGAAATTGGAGTAGTTTCCATGAAATAGAGCATTCCATCCCTGAGATGGAATTAGAAATTCCGCTAATCCATGTGTTTATTCCAATTTATTCTATGTTCAGCCTGAATAACTTGGAATAGAGCAGTTAGTTTACTATTCTGCTCTATTCCAATGGTGTCGAACAGGTACTTTGAGTTTTTTCTGAAGGCGTTCAACCTTCCATAATTACAAATTAGGAAGGAGATTTCTTAGGAATCAGATTTCTTGGCAAGGAGATTTCATTATTACCATGTATTTTTTATTTCATATTTTATCTTTTATATTAGGCAGTATTGTATGACAAATTTAGTAATAAGGTAATTGTTTTTTTTGGCAATCTCTCAGGCCTTGCCTATATAAAGGGTCTATTAGCTATTGTAAGAAACAACCAATCAATTATTAATAAAGTTATTTTCTTGAGTTGAGTAATACTCCTCTTGTATCGTATCTTAGTCTTTTATTCCTCTTTCAATTACTTACTTCCGTACGCCATCAGTTGGTATCAGAGCCAGGTTCAATGGCCGCCGTCCGTCAACGAAGAGATCGTTACGCCGCCGTCGCCCAACCAGTTCTCGAAACCAATGCGGGGATCGCCTAAACGAAGAGATGAAAAGTCAGATACAACAAATTCATGAGCGTATTGTGTTAATGGAGTCCACTGATCGATGCCGCGAACGCCAACTGAGGCACGATACGCCGAGAAGCACCGCTGACCGACACCGCGAACGCCGATAGAGGCACGGTACACCGAACAGCACCTCTGACCGAACCCGCGACAGCCGATCGAGGCACAGATTTTTTGAGCAGTCCCGACCACAACATCAATCATTTCCATAACCGACAACCTGCCATCTCAAGCGATGAGTTCTCTCCTCCACCTTATCGCCATCAAAGAGAATACTGTCATAAGTCGACTGATGTGGAAACCGACATCCCCTCTGTTGACATCGTCAACGATTATCCGAATCAAGAAATATTCACTATTGGAGAAAAACTTGTAGAAGAGATGATGGCTTTTGACACCCCAACAATTTACGATGATTATCCAGAAGATACTGATGAACTGGCGTGTGCAAATTCTGGAGAGATACTAGTGGCACAACGAGTTTTGACTTCTAATCTGGCCTCTAACGAGAGTTCGCTCTGTCAAGGTATGTTTCACTCAAAGTGCGCTTCTCATGTTAAGATATGCCAAGTTATTATAGATAATAGTTGTGAGAATGTTATTTCAACTATTACGGTTGATAAAGTACTTTTACAAACCGAGAAACACCCTGGACCTTATAAATTATCATGGATTCAAAATGTAAATTCTCTTAAAATAGAAACAGACTGTTTAGTGAGTGTTTCTATTGGATCTAAATACCGAGATGAAGTTTAGTGTGATGTATTACCTATGGATGCATGTCACTTATTCTTTGGAAGACCTTAGCAGTATGACAGTAAAGTAAATTATGATGATTTTATGAATCCCTATTCTTTTGAGAATGAAGAAAAAAAAAGATGATACTCGAACCGTTAATATTTGAAGACCTACCCAACCAAGTTATTGCAGAGAATAATATATTTCTCACCAAAACCTCATTTCATGAAAAATTTGAGGAATTTGAGATAGTAAAATGGATTGTTTCTCAAAAAGAAAAGTTAGAAGTTCCAAAATAACCGAAATATCTATTTGAAGAATTCCAAGGCATCGTCCTAGATAAAATACCTCCCGGGCTTCCGTTTGTAAAAGATGCGAAATGGTATGCCTCAAGATATCGAATTCTTCGACAGAATACGAATCATGGAAGGAGCAATAGGAGGCAGCGTAAGCGTGTTAGGTTCAAAGAAGGAGATTTAGCAGGAATACATATCAGTAAGAACTTCTTCACATCGAACCACTTCTTGAACGCATCAATTACAATTCTTACAAGATTGAGCTTCTAGAAAATTATGGAGTCTTAGCAATTTTCAATCTTAAAAATCTCGCTCCATATTATGAAGATGAAGAAATAAACTCGGGACGAGTTCACGTGCAGCTAAAGCGAATGAAGGCGTTCAACCTTCCATAATTATAAATTAGGAAGGAGATTTCTTGGGAATAAGATTTCTTGGCAAGGAGATTTCGTTATTACCATGTATTTTTTATTTCCTATTTTATCTTTTATATTAGGCAGTATTGTATAACAAATTTAGTAATAAGGTAATTATTTCTTTTGGCAATCTCTCAGGCCTTGCCTATATAAACTATTAGCTATTGTAAGAAACAACCAATCAATTATTAATAAAGTTATTTTCTTAAGTTGAGTATTATTCCTCTTGTATCGTATTTTAGTCTTTTATTCATCTTTCAATTATTCGCTCCCGTCCGGCATCATTTTCCATTGTTAATTTAGGAGAGGAGAAGGCTATTTATGGTTACTTTTCTTTACGGAACTTTTAGATTAAAAAAAAGTTTGTTTAACTTGTTGCAGTTTGTTATTGTATTTTTTTTAGCTAGTATGCCCGTAGGCCAAGTGAAAAATCATTTTTCGGAATCAAGGCATTGACATTGTTTGAAATAATGTATGAATTTTTTCTCTGGTTAAATATAATTTAGTTTCATTTAAGCATATAAATATTCTACATATCATATATACATATATAAACTAGGAAGAATTTCATATATGGCATTACAAAAACTCGAAATATCATATTTGCCATCACAAAAAGTTGACATAACATATTTGCTATTACAAAAAAAATTTGCAATCACAAAAACTCAGAATATCATATTTGCCATTACAAAAAGATTAAAATATCATATTTGACATTATAAAAAGACAGAATATATCAAATTTATCATGTTAAAACTTCAAAACTATCAAATATATCCAAAATCCATAGTATGACCGAAATACCCTTATATATTTATCATTCACTAACATATATTCATATTCAATTTTTAACCTAAACTCTTCTTTCGTTTTGCTATCATCATCATAGTACTTAGTATAACCTATCTACATGTCCCTTTTTTCCTGTTCAGAATTAATTAAGCCAAAAAATTGGAATTAAAATTAATTATTTTTTTTTTGAATAAGTTTTTCCCTCATATTTTTTTTTTTTAACTTCAATTAAAAAAATATTTGATTCTATATACAGACCTAAATCGTGGAGAGAGAGAGAAATTATAGGACACACTCATTAAATGAATGATTAATATGAAATCCAATTTATGAAATAAATTTAAGGGTATACTGGTAATTATAAAAATGGACCGTTAATTTTAACTGAAAAATGGATTATTTTAAGTTTTGAATAAATTTGATGGCAAATATAATATATTAAATTTTTGTAATGGCAAATATGATAATTTAAGTTTTTGTAATGGGATATGTGATATGTTAAGTTTTTGTAATGGCAAATATGAAATTTCAAGTTTTTGTAATGGCAAATATGAAATTCTCCCTATAAGCTAATAAAGAGAAAATATTTCCCATAGATTCTGAACTTATTTTTTATAGGGTAAAAATTGAGAAAATAAAAAATTAACTGTAATACTAACACCAAACGGATGGCAAGGATTTTCATGATATTTGAGTATTTTTTTAGGGATATTAGTGATATTTTACCTTTTGTACGGGAAAACATTGAAATTATGAATTTTTGTAGAGGTATACATGTTTTTACATTTTTCATGAAGCCAGTTTTTTTTTTTTTTTTTTTTTTTTGAAATTTACGGATAATAGGCTTTTAGCAATTCCACAACACTTAAATCAAACCCGGATCGGGCCTGACTAGCCCAAGTTTCTCCTTTCGTCATTTCGAGTCAAAAAGCCTAACGGAACCCGAACCGGAACATTATTTTCGTCGGGTCGATTGAACGGAGGAAAGAACGAAAGGAAGAAAGAAAAAGAAACGGTGAAATTAGGTTAGGATTCATCAGAGAAGTGCGAAGCGAAGAAGAAGATGAAGACGACGAAGGGAGGGAAGGTCATGAACCCGACCGATGCATACCGAAAGGAGCTCCGCAAGAAGGAAATCAAACGGGTATGTTTTCTCTCAATATCAATCCTCGCCTTTTCGATTTTTCAAGTTTTAAATCATGTTTTTGAATCGGTGAGATTGTTCAGTTTAATTTGGAAATGAAATTAGGAGTATTTCGTCATTCCTTCTAAATTGGTTATATTTTATAAATTTGAAGGTTGTTTTGAGGCTTTCTTAATATTAAAGTGTAAACTGCAATTTTTTTGAATGAATTTGTTTTCCTTTTTCCTTTTTAGTTCTGATTAGGGTTTGTTGAGTTCTTAATTGTAGTGAGCTGTAGTATGAATATTCAATTTGTTTGTAAATTAAGGTATTCAGTGAAAAACAGTCAGTTATAAAAGGAGAAAATTTTTGCTGATAAATTTGACAGAGTGACTTAATTTGGACAAATTGGGAGTATGATGACTATAAATGGACAATTGAAAGACCAAATTTTGTCCATTAAGTAAATTAAATGACCCCGCCTGAATTTTGCCCTCCTTTTTAGTTCCAATATATTGGTAGTTAAATTCAAGTTAGAAAACCAATTAATAACAAATTAATTTTAGTTCTTTGCTCATTTTCTCTCTTTACTGTCATTTTAATTTGAAGTTTATTTTGATAATTTTTTCTCTGATTTTTCAGAATAAGAAAGAAAGGAAAAAGGTGCGTGATGTTGGCATATTAAAGAAGGATCCTGAATCAATAAAAGAACAAATTGACAAGCTAGAGAAGATGAGTAAGTATTTTTTTTTAAAAACTTGATTTTTTTTTCTTTTTTGCGATTTTATATATCAATTTGTATGGAAATATTAAAATGATGATATTTTTGTGGATTTCAGAAGCAGATGGTGCTTTAGACAAAGCAAGGAAGCATAAAAAGAGGCAGCTTGAAGATACATTAAATATGGTCATGAAAAAACGGAAAGTAAGTTAAATTACCCCTTTTTAAAAGAAAAAAAATGAAATTTATTTCTTTTCTTACTGTACGTAATAATCTATCTATAATTCTTTTTATCTGTAAAGTTGTTAATTTTTTGCCCTTTTTTGTAGGAATATGAAGAAAAAATGAAGGAAAAGGGCGAGACTCCTGTTATGTTCAGGTCAGTTTTTTTTTCCAAGCCATGTTTTTCTTAAATTAAAGGGTTATGGAAAATATCAGATTAAGATAAATAATTTTATTACATAGTTAAATTATTCTGACTATTAAATAGTTAATTTTTTATTTTATTTTATAAATACAGCCACTTGGGCCCAGTCAGGAGGCCTATTGCAAAGGAAGCTCATCAGCCTGAGGTAAAATTCTATTTATCTATTTATTCATTAAAATTAATTGCGTAAAATCTATATTAATGTGTATAATTTATCAAATTAAAAATTAAAATAAATAAGTTTTTCAACGCAGGACTCGGTTTACTATCATCCTACATTAAACCCTACTGGGGCCCCGCCTCCAGGCAAACCTCCCATGTATAAATCCTCATTAGGTAATGTACTTTATTATTCCCAAAAACTAAAAAAAGGGAAATATGCAAAACAAACCCTGCATTATGCCACAATTGGAAAAATGCCCTGCGTTATTGCCAAAATTGCAAAATTACTCCATACAGTTAGTTAGAATTCTTACTCTTTTGGCGATAATGCATGGGCAATATTTAATGTATTTGTTTTCAGCATAATGCAGGGTCCTCTTTGCGAATTACCCAAAAAAATAAAAATGTAACTATTCTCACTTCTTTCTCTTACTCGCTCACTCATCATCACTTTTTCTCCTTCAAACAGAACCTATGGCTTCATCAGAACAAGACGAAGCGGGCCCCTCAGCACCTCCACCACCGCCGCCGCCACCTCCACCGGTCTCCGGCGAACTCTCTTCTTCCTCCCTCCCTTTGCCTCCACCACCACCGTCGCCTCCTGCTCCTCCTACGGATGTTCAAATAACAATCATGCCCCCGCCTCCTCCTCCCCCTCCGGCCCCGCCAGCTCAGCGCCCTTCACAGGCAGGCGATGGGAAAAATGTGGATTTAGAGGATGCTAATCAGAAGGAACCTAAGCAGGTATTGTGAAAAATTTATAAAAAAAAACCCTTGTATTATTGAAAATTGCAAACGAAAAACCTTGCATTATTGAAAATTGCAGAAAAAGATACATGCATTATTGAAAATTGCATAAAAACTATACCTGCATTATTGAAAATTGCAAAAAAACTTCCTGGCGTTAGTTAGTTTTATTTTTCTAATTATTTGAAATAATGTTTGTTAAAGATTAATGGACATATATCTCTTTCTCTTCAAATTTGATGTTAATTAATATTGAGAGAAACATTAATTAAATATAGACATTTTCCTTCGAATGAAGTCTTTGAAGTTAATTTAAATTTAATTGTTTGCTTAAGTAACTCAAATTAAACTTTAAGAATGTTAATTGAATTTTCAAAATGTGATGTTTTGAGTGGGAAACTTAACGGTAGGGAGTTCGTTGCAATTCCAGCAATAGCACATGTTTCTCTTCCAATTTTGAATAACGCGAGAGCTTTTGACTTTCTTACAATTTCGACATAATGCATGTTTTTTTACAAATTTCCAGTATTATTATTAGTATTCTTTCCTTCCAACTTTACTTTTTTTTTTTACTATTTCAGTCCACAACAATCAGTATTCTTCTTCCACCCCCGCCACCACTTCCGCCCGGCCTACCCCCAAAACCCGACTCACCCACCAAACTCTCCAAACCGATCCTGCTCCCGCCGCCGCCACCTGTCCCTCCTCACATGCTGCCACCTGGCGTCACCCGCCTCCCTCCCCCTCCTCCTGGTCCCCCTCCCGCTCATCTGCTCCCTTCCCTCCCTCTCCCTCCCCCTCCCCCACCCGGGATGCCGGCTTATCCTCTCCCGCCCGGACCGCCGCCTCTGGCTAGACCTGGTCCGTACGGACCGTATGTTCCTCAGAAGCCGTCTTATGTTAAGTCGGCTGCGCCGACTGTTTTTAAGAGACCGCTCGCTCATCACACTCCTGAATTGACTGCTATGGTATATTTTATTTATTTATTTTATTTATATTTATTTATTTATTCATTTATTCCATTCTATTTATTTGTATGTTTGTATGTTTGTTTATTTATTTGTTTGTTTATTTGAAAGTAAAAAAGGGATAAATGAGCGATTTGTCCCTGTACTTTAATTGGATTGGATTGCAATTTGTTCGTTGTACTACTGATCTAAACTTTCTGATCCTTGTAATTTATAAAATTATGCATGGTTTGTTGCCGATTCAAGGACTGATATTGTGCGTGTTTTCGTAAAGTACGGAATTAAAAAGTTTAAATAAATAGTGCAGGGACTAAATCGCAATTCAATCAAAGTACAGGGACTAACAGTGCGATTATCCCATAAAAAATGTACTTTCTGAGACCTCTATTTAGTAACTATAAAACAACTTATTTATTTCTGCACTGATAGTTGTATGTTTTATGTCAGATTCCTGCATCGGTACGAGTGAAGAGAGAAAGTGTGGTACCGAAAGGAAAATCAAAGGCTCAGATTTCATCGTCAAATTCAGTATTGGCTCCAATTCCTTCGTATAATACGAGTAGTGTTAAGTCCAGTTCATCCGCCACGTCAGCGGGCCCCAAGGGTCAGAGTATAGACGAGTCCTACATGGTGTTTTTGGAGGATATGAAGGAACTTGGCGCTCTGGATGGCTAAACCCTAAATATGAGATACTTGTTCTTTTTTCGTATTTTTATTTTATTTGTTTCGTTTGAGTTGAGTCGTATCTAATTGTAGTATTGTATTACTTATGCCAGGAAAGTCATCGGATGAATAAACTATGAGTTCCTTGTTAATTAGTTATGAAAATAAACTAAACTACCAACTTTTGTTGTTTCGTATTGTGCATTTCGAAACTACTTGTCTATTCTAGCATGTAGGGAAATTAATCTTTTTATATATATTTTCCTGGCAAGTAAAACTGTATTCTCAAAAAGCAAGTAACGTTATTACAAACAAGTGACTCGCAAGATTCAGCGAACAATCGAGTTTAATCTGAACAGGAACAAATCTGCTGCGGATGGCAAAAAGCCATGCAAGAAAAAAAAAAGAGAACCAAAAGAACAAAAAGGAAACTTGAATAGATAGATACATTGCATGCACAAAAAGAAATCCTAAAATCTCAAACAAAGGACAAACAACCAAGTAAAGACCAACAGAAAATTGGTCTCCAATTTCAGACCGAAGGAACCGACAGGTTGTGGCGGAGGCGGTGAGGACACCATTTTCTCTAAAGGACATGTATATCCACAAAGACTTGGCCTGACTATCCGATACACTCCTTTACTTGTGAGATACAATACATCCTTATTATTATCTTGAGCCATTGAGAAAATGTAGCCTAATGAAGGAAGAGTACTTCCGCCCGCATAATCACACGCAATTGGAGATGTTTTTGAGCATGTGAAGTTTATTCTATCGTTGCTGAAGTTTCCACTGCTTCGAGGGGTTTCTGCTGCGGCCCACATGCTAACCGCGTATAAATCAGCATATAAATATCTTCAAAACAAAGAGGAATATCATTGAAGAGAGTGATTCATTTAAGGAAAAAAAAAGGAATTAAGACAATAATAACATTTCAAAAAAGAAAACTACCATTCGAAACCTTACCTTCCATATAAGCATGGATCGGTTTTGCCTCGGTAAACATAGCCAGCCACAACTGCAGCAGAACCGAGCTTGTCATTCACCGACGCTTTATAGTATCCCAAAACCGGGAAAATTGGATCTATCGAGTCGGCTGACATGTTGGTTCCTGGAGCCCATGGAGGCTGATACAGAGAGAAACCCTCATAGACCCTCCAACCGTAGTTTCCGCCTTTCGTTATGAGATTTATTTCTTCAAATGTGTCCTAATCAAAGAAAAAGAAGGAATAAGCGTACAAATTTTCCTTGACATAATTACACACACAATGTTTTTTCTTATAAAAAAGGCTCGTAACTCTTACATCTATTCTCAAAGAAATTGACATTTGCCAAATTTGAACCCACATCACAATCTTTGGGTTTGTGGGTTCGGGTGCCTATTCACTCCTACTAGAGGAGCTTTGGCATTAAATACACAATGTTGCGAGAAATCAAAACAAATTAATTACCTGGCCAGTTTCACCGCAGAATAAGTAAGTTGGTCTTTCTGCGTCATAACTACACCTCCATGGATTTCTCTGACCATATGCGTAAACCTCGGGCCGGAATGAACTGTCGGTGTAGTATGGGTTATCCTTTGGAATCGAGTAATTTCCCCATAATGTGAGGTTATCTATCTCGGCTTGAGCTGAAAAGTCGAAAAAGACACTTCACATTCATTACTATTGCACCAAACAATAAGTTTTTCATATATAATATAAGTATTGGTCCCGTACATGATGATGATGTATTAATTCAATTCTTTTTTTTACGTACTTGGTATGATGTCGATATCGAATCGAAGGGATTTTCCGAGCAATGATTTCTTATTCTGAGCGAAATTCCAAGGGTCGCCTTTGTTGCCTCCATCTCCCATCATTAAATACAGATATCCATCTGTGGGGCCGAAGTATATCTCTCCTGCATGGTGAGTTGTGTAAGGGAGTCCCATCGTGAATATCCTTTGAACTTCTGTTGGTTTCGCATTTTTCGCCTAAAATTAATAATATTTTAGTTAGTTTTATATAATTATTGTTGATCTCCATAATTTAAAGAAGTTAATTGAGCTCCACTTTGTAGTATATTGAGTAGATATTCATATTCTAACTAGTTAAATTGGGGTGATGCACATTCAGTACTATTGAGTATTGACTTTTAGTCCTAGTCCAGTTGTATTAGATTTGTGTACATGTGGATATAACATAAACAAACATGGATAAATAATCTTATAAAAGAAAGGAGAGATATACTATATACCGAGTTAGGCGAGGATGCGCTACCATTAACAGTATAT
Source organism: Juncus effusus (assembly GCA_027726005.1). Taxonomy (NCBI): domain Eukaryota; kingdom Viridiplantae; phylum Streptophyta; class Magnoliopsida; order Poales; family Juncaceae; genus Juncus; species Juncus effusus. The sequence continues at coordinate 4,174,130 of CM050909.1, forward strand.
TCAGAAATAACTGCCTGATAATGGCACGGAACTGCGCCATTATCAGTGCCAAGCTTCGAAGGATCACAACTAATCTCAGAATTACATGAGCATTTGCCTGAACATGTAGCCGACTTAGACTTGTCACAATTATACGACACAAAAAACCTCCCGTTTGTCGCAAAATTCGGATGGAACGCTAGACCCATTAAACCAAACTCATTGTCGAAGTGAACTAAATCAGTCAAGTCTAGAAACGGATCTGACAAGTCTATATCTAGGGCTTTACCTGATCCTTGGTCTGGCAGAGTCGCCAGAAATATCTTCCCTGACTGAGTCGCTAAGAAGACCCGGTTCGATCCGTCAGGATGTGGTGCGAAATTTATGTAAGTTCCATTGAAGAGCCTCTCAAGACATATACCTATTAGAATATGTAGAAAAAGGATTATGTAAAAAGAAACCCAAATAATATGTATATATACACCAATTAAAAAAAAAAAATACCTTGTGGTGGTGGGGCGGGTTGCGTGTCGTTAAACACAGCTGAAACTCCGTCAAAACAGACAACCTGATCAGTGGCGGAGCCACCTGCGGAGGCACAAAATTCGGTACCAGATTTATACGCGTCAGAGAGTTTTGTCGGTACGGTGGAGCTCGAAAAAGGGGAGCTTGGTATTGAGACGTCCTTGCATGTGTCGTAGGCTTCGGTACAAAACGGTACCGTCAAGTTAGTTGGCGGTGAGCTTGGGAGATTTGTGTTGTTACATAAGGTTGGATATGGCAGGGCCTTTTGGCCTACGCCATATAGCTCACCGGCGTATGGGTTGCATTTCTGCGCAGAAAAAAAAATGATATGTTGAGTATATATATATATATAACACATGGACTACAAAAATTTGTTTTATTTAATAATTATTTGATTATGCATCGGACATAAAATAAAACACATTATCGAACGGTCAAAAATGATTATGTGATTTACAAAATTTATATATAAGATCCGATTTGTTATACGTGTACATCTAATCACTAAATATAATTAGATGACATTTCAAAAACATTTGAGTAACATTTCACCGTAAATCAACTAAAAATTCATTTTTTACTGTTCGATAATGTATTTTGTTTTACGTCCGATGCATAATGAAATGATTACTAAAAAATAAATGTTTGTAGACTATATATTTTTAGTACGTTGAACGGTTCGGATCGTCCATTTGAGCATTTGAATATTAGAACACGATTATTTGGTTAATGGCACCATAGACACACACACACACTATATATATATATATATATATATATATATACATATATATATATATATATATATACATATACATATAGGATAAGATATATTTGCAGTTAAAATCCATGGATTTAAACTGCAAATATTAGGGAGCCAAAACTTTTCTTCCACTACCTATTAGTGTTTTAAAAGCATTTGAACAGGCACAATATATAGAAATACATAGATTGGGAAGTTTTATTATATCACAATACACACAGATCCTAATAATTGGATACGACCCGGTCAAAAAATTTAGTCTCCTCCCATCCCTATAAAATCTGCCTGTATTTTCAACATTTATTATGATGAATCCAGATTTTTCCATGTGTGAGAAATGATGGTTGTTGGTTAATGCAATGCCAATAAACTTGTAGCCAAGTTGTCTGTAAAAATGTCATGAAAGGAATGACAAAAAATGTTGAAACTATCTTTTTCTTCTTGGTAGTGACTGTAAACAAATAATATCCTGAAAACATCATTTGTAAAAAATATAGGAAATTTTTTCAAAAACCCCCTAACTTTTCTGAATATTATCAAAAACCCCCTATCTTTTTAGATTTCTTCAAAAACCTCTTGTCTTTTTGGCCTTCTTTAAAAACCCCTAACTTTTTTGAACATTATCAAAAAATCCCTCCCATTTAGTTATATTTTTTTTAAATGACCAATTTACCCCTTCCATTTTAGTATAGTTTTATTTTTCCTTTTTAAGGATTATTGTTATTATTCTCAATATTCCAACTTATATCGAAAAAATATAATTTTTACAAAAATGTACAAAAAATGAAAACAAATTATTTGGAATATTTTATTAAATATAGGTAAATTTGCAAAAAAAAAAACCCTTCCATTATGTCTAAATTGCAAAAAGCCCCTACATTATTGGAAATTGCAGAAAACCCCTACATTATTATTAATATTGCAAAAAAGCCCCTACGGTTAGATTGAAGCTAACACTGTTAGTTTTAGTAATTTAATCACTTGAAAAATAAATTTTAAATATTAATTGATATTTTTTTTTCAGAAAAATATTTTTCTTAAAAACTTATTTTTAAAAACAATTTTTATGAAAAATATATTTTTTGGAAAATAAATCATTCCGAAAAATATTGTCTCGGAAAAATATTTTTGTTTCGGAAAACTTTTTTTTAACAATTTTTTTACTGAAACTATTTTTTTTGTTTTCTTACAAAAATATTGTTTTCTAAAAAATACATTAAATTTTTTTTAAAATATTTCTCAATAAAATATTTTTCTTAAAAACATATTTTTTCAATAAAATATTTTTTCGTAAAAATGTTTTTCTAAAAATTATATTTTTCTGAATAAATATTATGAAAAGAATATTTTTATTGAATATTTTTAAAAATGATTTTTGCAAGAGAAATATTTTTCTAAAATAAAAATGTTAATTAATATTTAAAAAATATTTTTCAAGTGATTAAACTACTAAAACTAACGTTAGGGACATTTTTGCAATTCTAGCAATAATGTAGGGGCTTTTTTGCAATTTCCAATAATTCAGGGGCTGTTTTTGCAATTTAGGCATAATGTAGGGTTTTTTTTTGCAAATTTCCCAGAAATATATTGAAAAAGAATTCCATTTTTTTTTCATTTTTTTGTACATATTTATAAAGCATATATTTTGTAATATAATTTGGAACATTGATAATATAAGCATAATCCTTCAAATAAATAAAATAAAAAAATAAAACTATACTAAAATGAGAGGGGTAAAATTGTCATATCTAAATATATAATTAAAAGGGAAGGTTTTTTTTTTTATAATATTCAAGAAAGTTAGAGGGTTTTTGAAGAAGCTTAAAAAGATAGGAGGTTTTTGAAGGAACACAAAAATATAGGGTTTTTTTTTTATAATATTCAGAAAAGTTAGGGTGGTTTTGAATAATTTCCCAAATATTACAGATAATATCTAGATACTCGAAAATTATATTTTAGCTCTTGAGCACCTTGTCAAGAGAAAAAAAAGGAAAACCTTGAAACTTTGAGAATTAATTTTTCTTCTTTTATAAGGAGAAAAAAAGAAGTGGACTAATGTAATGATTCATGATAACCATGTTGTCTTAATCATGACTCTTACAGTATAATATTTATAATACATTTCAGTCAACTACCTAATCAATGTGTAGAACATTAGAAAAATAACAACTATGAAGGGTCAGTTACAAAAAATTATAAAAAAGGTGAACAAGAGGAATTCATATATAGTGAAACCATATTTTATCATCTCTCTGTCCAAGCAGATATTGAGCCGAGCCAAGTTAAAAATCATAACAGCTCACTCGAATGTAGCCTGAGCTAGCTGATATTGAGCCGAGCCGAATCAACTCGAATTGAATTAAGCCGGAACTCGCCTTGCTCACTAGAATTTTGCCTTAAACACATGAAGTGTTAAATAAGATTTCGTTTGACACTTGGTTATAAAGACAGAGGTACAATAACGGGGTCTTTTAAGGGGACAGAAACTATAATTTTCTTTTTTAATACCCTAAACGCTAAACAAAACTTTCCTTTTTCTCAGTTTCTCCTCTCTTCAAGCTATATATCTCTCTTTTTTCTCTTACAATCTTCCAATTATTTCTGAACTTTTGTGATCTTTCAATCTTTTCTTTATCTTTTTTTTTTGAGACTCGAATCCATACTTATGGGTTGGGTTGAGACTTGCTAACAATATTTTCTTTATCTGGTAGCTAAAATAAGGTGGATCCTAACCGAGCCGAGGTGATTTAAGTCATATTAAGCCTAACTTGAGCCGGCTATCAAACTTGAAATTTTATCAGACTTCGAGCCGAGCTGACTTGGCTTGAGTCGGCTCTCTTTCTTTTTTTCCTTGAAGCTGGAGTAGATGAAAAGTCTACTGATACACTTACATTAAATTAGAGGGGGAAAAAGAAATATAAGGTACTTTCGGGTCATTTTACAGCATAACATCATTAATAACAACCAAAAATTAGAAAGTCAACACAGAGATCACAATTACATAACTATATATCAGACATCAAAAATTGATGTATATTTCATAAGTTAAATGAAATTCTAAAGCACATTACTATCCAAAAAATAATTTACTTACCGCGCAAAGAATGGATTTCATAACAGATGCACATGCCGCATCCGAGATATTCATCGCCGTGAATTGATCCTTGATCGCTAAGTCATCTTTCGTACTGCAACAGCTACTATTCCCACCAACCGTACAGAACGTCAGGGTAAAATTTTTTGTTTTTGGCGAACCTATACATATTATCCAGAATTAGCATTTATTGATTTTTTGTTGGAATGAGAAATTGAGTTAAAAGATTCAACATTTAACTTTTCATTTCATCTATTGACTATTGTTTGTTTACTATTTAAAGAAAATAAGAATTGAACAACATGATATATATTGAAAGCGATCTTTTTCAATTATTAGCTATATATCAATTGGGGGAAAATATGGACGAAAACAACCAATTTAGAAGAAATATGGTAAATAAAAGAAAAAACAAAATGAGGAGAGAGAGTACTTGAGTCTATGCATATGGGCATAGAATAGGATAAAGGCAACAGAAAAAGGGAGATCAGAAGGAGAAGAAAGGGTGCCATTGTTGCTTCAAACCTCATTTTGAATTTCTCAACCAGACTAATAGACTTCCTTGTGAGGTTTATATATGTATGGCGCAATACTTCCGTACACCCACACATAAAAAACTTTTGCTAACACAATCTAATCTTGGCCGTTCATATCTTGGGGGCAAAACGGGGACAAAAATGAGAACAGAAATGAATGCCGATCTAATTAAAAAAAGAATTGCTAACCATATCCAAGTTGTATTATTTTGTTCGTTTTATTCTAATAATATACAAATTGTATATAAGTGGCATACAAATAATGAATTTTTAGGCACAAAACCTACGAAATAATATATACACTTATATGTTATAACAAAAAAACGTTATATAGCTTTAACAAAAAAAAGAATATAGAAGTATGAAAAATGACATATATACATTAAGTTAGTTGCATACTAAAAACATTTAGTAGAAAGAATATAATTTTTTTCCTTTGTTTTTTTTTTTTTTTATCACTATCATTTTATCCTTCATTTCTAGTTTCATTCTGTGTGCATTTTGGAGCTGGAAAAAACTATTTTGGGTGTTAGGAAGAAATTGTGATTCTAGATAAGTAAGACTCACAAGTAGCTTGTATGGCGGGTTGTGTAAAAGCGAACAAATCAACCCATCACATTAGACATAAAAGTATAACTGCAACAGTTGTATTAATTGTTTCATCTAATTGGGCACATACTAGGGGTGTACAAGAAATTCTCCAACCCACCCAACCCACTCAACCCACCCAATCCAATCCAACCCAGACGGATTTTGAAGTCATTGGATCGGGTCGGATTAGTATTTTAAGTAACCTAGAATAACGGATTGGGTTGCGGGTTTGCAAATGTAAATCCACTTTAATCCAACCCAATCCAGATAAGTTAATTAATATATAAAATATTTCTTTTTTTTTCATTTCAAATGCAATTAATGGCATAAAAATATTCTTTCAAATCTAAAATTATAACTTTCCAATAAAAAGTTAGCACAAA
>CM050909.1:4185000-4192500 GCA_027726005.1 Juncus effusus
GATGCCTGGGTTTCATCCTATTGTTGTAACTTGTAATTAAATAGTAATATTGTTATATGTTTCAAAATATATAATATTATAACCACAGTTGTACTATAATGAATGCCCACTATTATTTAATATTTAATTATTTAATAAGTTTACCAAATATATAATGATTTAACTTACAAGGAATATCACATTTTGATTTCCAGGTTGATATTATATTAGATTTAATTAATCTCGATTAACTGTAAAAAATAATCAGAATATAAGTACTACATTCCCATCTGGCATTATGTGTTCTGGCGAAAATGACGTACTCAGGAGAGGAACTAGAATGAGCAAATAGGGGTGGCCAAAATATAAAATGAATTAATATTGGGGGCCAAATTAAAAAAAAAATTACAAAATTATTATGGTACAAATGGGAGATATGTAACATTTTCTATTTTAGGGGGGGGGGGGCGCATGGTCCCTTAAGGCCCTACTAATTCCGCCCTGCACGTACTTGGATTGTTATTCCACCATATCTTCTTTTTGGAGATATTTTAATCCACTTCAAATTATTTATTGTAATGTTTTTATTTCTTTTAAGCCAGGCATTCTAGAAGATATATTGATAAAGATTTTTTTCGGCGAAGTATTTCTAAAAGAGACTTGATATATCACGATACACTGTAACACACTCAAATCACGAAGATAACATATATAACTAATAAACAGTACATAAAATTGAAAAAAAAAATTATATATAATTAATTTTAGTAAACAACATATAGAAAATAAAATAGTATATTAAAAAGTGATAAAAATAATATATACAAATTTTAAAAGTAAATAATACATAAAAATAAAAATATTTCTAAAAAAGTGAAAATAGTATATAGAAAAAAATAATATATTAAAAAAAAAAAAACAAGTATATATACAGTCCCGTCGTGATGTCACATTTCTCTTCATAAAAAGTTCTTTTTGTTATAAAAATATCATATTCAAAAGTTGTGTTAGCAAAAAAAAAAAAAAAATTGCTCTGTGTCCAAAAGTCATATTGCATTTATTACATGATTTTCTTTAAAAAAGTCTTTTTTCAGAATTGATTTTCTTTAAAAATAAAACTCAACAAAAATCATAATGACGGTAATTCGGCAATTTATTTCAAAGAGTCATAATTTTTTTGACTAATTTAGATACTAACCGTCCATCTGTAGGTGATTAGGACCAGATTATCTAAGTATTAGTTATATAATATTGTACATTTTCACTATTATTTTTATAATTATCTCATAAATACAATCTTAAACTTGAACTGATCAGAGACTTAGCTATGAAAAGATGGAAGTCAAATACTATCCTCCTATTGGTTTGTACATCGTGATTAAATTAAAACCCTGCTACCTCTTTTTCCTCTAGCCGTTCTGTTGCCATATTTTAATGCAAAATATTTAATTTTCAACTTTTAGTTATTTTATGAATTGAATTTTGTAAGTGGGTTTTCATTATTCATGATCGGTCAGTTGATTCGCTGTACCATTTAGTCAACTCAATGATCCCAATTTCATATTTTTCTCTTATGTAGTTTGAAATTTGTACATAATGATTAGTGAATGAAATGGGTTGTTGGTTATAACTTAAATAAAATTTTCATTTTGGTACACCTTAACATTTCTTTCTGCTTTTCATTTTATCCAAAAAGTCCAATGAAAATCCTATATTATCAAAATTTCTGAGATTTCACACTTAGTATGTATCATCATTAAAATATATGTTGTTTAATAAATAAGGTATATTTTCCTTTTCGAAGTATATGATCTTCATGTTCATTCAATGAATGATATGCAGATTTCAAATACTTAATTAAATATTTTCGACATTTGCATGTTTAAATTTAGTACAAGAAACGAACCCTTATTGCGAGCCAACAGCATTTGACATGGGAATATGCAGTTTATACACATAAACATGATTGTTTGAGTGTCAACTGTCAATGAGACAAATGATTTGAAGAATTTGATAACATGATTTCTTATTTTGCGAGTCAATTAATCACATGTTTTCTGACAAGATAAGAACAAAATACTTGTTTAGATTAACACACTTCACATTTCTCCAAACATATTTATTTATCATATTACTATTATTTGCTTGCTTGATGATTTGTCTACCTAAAGGTAGACACGAAAAGTTGGGAAAATGAGTACCATCCAATATATTAAAGAGATTTCTTCTAATACTTTATTTTATACTAGAAGAAGATGAGATATTCTCGCTCTACTCTGGAAAATTCTTTATAAAAAGTTTATACATAAAATTAAAAAAAGAATACACATTTGGTAATATTATAATTCCAATTTTACAGCTGTACAATTAGAATATTGTTAAAATCTTTCTATTTATTATTCTGGATCAAAAGCCAAGTCTCTTATTGAGCCTCCAAATTTTGGTATATAGAAAAATCCTCTCCATTAATTTATTATGGGAGAAGTCCAATAACATGTGCCATTAAATTGAGATGTGATGTTTTTTAGATTAAATGTAGATGATTGTTGAATAAACGGAGAGTGTATACTTTTATTTTATTGTGGAATAAAAGTTCCCTCCATTAATTCTTGTAAAGGAGACTTTAAATAAGATGTGTTGTAAAATGGAGATGTTATGTTTGCTAAATTAAATGGAGTGAATTAAATGGGGAGGGTGGACTTTTGATTTTTTGTGGAATAGTTGTAATGTGTATCACATAACAAATTACTAACATGTCTTTAAATAGTATTTTTTATTACCCGCCTCACACAATACCTTTGTTCAACTGATATAGAAATAGTACATGTGAACTGCACATGTGGAAATCATCTCTATCTCTCTCCCTTTTCTTTCTTTTCTTAGGAGGGGGATGAAGTGCAACCAAGGAGAACTTTATTATAAAATATTAATTAATTTATTTAAATTTAAGAAAGATAATTAACTTTAGAATTTTTTTTTAAGAAAGAGTATTAATTAACAATTAAAATATTTTTTTAAGATTTTCAATGAGTACCAAAAAAATTTACCGTAATCATTAATTTACAAAAAGTAAAACAAAAATTTGTAAGGTAGTAAGTATATAATTATGAAGAATACACATATTTTTTTTGTAATTTATAATTTCTTTAGATATGTTTATAACATCAAAAAATAATTTTTACTATCTTCGTAATGATTTTATACCCGCAGCAACGCGCGGTGTCAGCCTAGTTTATTTTTATGTCACTAAACAATTCGAGTTCTACATTTATTTCAAATTTAGCATTAGAGTATTCAAAAGAAGTTCCACATTATTAACACACAATTAATAATGTCTAAACATTAAAATCTCAAAACCAAAAATACAAAAAGGAGCACACAAACACAAAAACACCAATTCTCTCATACAACAAAAATTCCAACTCAACCCCTAAATTTGAGCTCGGTGAAATCGCTGGTGCCTGAGTTTCATGCTGAGCTGGCGTCTCAAGAGGCTTCTCCATCGAGCACACAAAACCACAAAGACTCGGTCGAACTATACGATACACCCCTTTAATAGTCAAAAAGAAAATATCTCTATTGTTGTCCTGCCCAAATGAGAAGATGTATCCAAGTGAGGGAAAATCGGTTCCGGAAGTGTAATCGCACGGAACTGGAGATCTTTTGGTGCAGGCAAATGAAATCGGATCGTTACTGAAATTTCCACTGCTTTCTGGAGTCTCTGTACCGGCCCACATATCGCCTGCATATAAGTCCGCGTATATGTACCTGAAGTTACAAACATGAAAATCAGGAGCGGATTTTTATACAGACTCAGGGTTTATATCTCCGAGTAAGTTTATAATCAAATTAAAACTGGAACAAAATAAAACTGAATTTAATTTGGCATATTTGGTTGAACCAAATAAAATATTTAATTATCTTAAAATTAATACTTATTATTTATAAAATCTATTTTATAGTATAAAAATTAGAAATAAGAGTGTAATTCGGTCTTCTATCAAAAAGAGTGTAATTCGGTCTTCTATCAAAAAAAAAGAGTGTAATTCGGTCTTCTATCAAAAAAAAAAAGAGTGTAATTCGGTCGGTTCGGTTTATCTGGTTTTCCTAAATCAAAACCGAATCTAACTGGTAAAACTGAATAACCTCGACTTTTAAACCGGACCAAAATGGATAAATCGAAAAACCAAACATATTTAATCGAATTTGACAAGTTCAGTTTCCAAATAATTCGAACCGTTTGAATACCCTATCTGAGACATGTATCCGATATTTCATACATTTAAATTTTTTTATATACTGCAGCTAAGTTCGGTAGTGTAAAATGTCACACATTACAAGTTTTAGAAAATTTAATTAGATACTGCACTTCTTATAAGTAATTCCACAAACATTAATTTCCAAAACAGATTATTCAAACCTTGAGCATCTTAATTATACCTGCCATACAAGCAAGGATCGGTCATGGACCGATACACATACCCACCAGTAACAGAAGCAGACCCTAATTTATTATGCACGCTCGAAGGGAGATACCCCATGACCGGAAATATCGGGTCGATCGAGTCGGCCGACGTGTTCACACCTGGGGCCCACGGAGGGGTGTATTGATAAATTCCATCGTAGACTCGCCACCCATAGTTTCCCACCTTGGTTATCAGGTTTACTTCTTCATATAAGTCCTGATGAGATTGATTGAATGTTACATATCTAAACATGATAATGAGTTATGTTGTTTAGGATATTTAATTTATTGAAATACTATTTTGTGTGACAACAAACTCGATATGCCGATATGTATTTGTGGTGGATAGGACAAGATGTAATGTAGCACGTATAAATTGGTATATTGTTTATGCAATTGTAATTTATTAATATACCATTATGTAAATATCATTCTGCATAACATATAACAGGATTATATTGTATACAAAGATGGTATATTCAATATATATAGACCTTTCTTTAACAAGGTCACTCACATTAATTCCTCGTAAATGAAATAAGTTTATATATAACATCTATAACTCAAAAGTCAAAACTGAAAATATGTGAGAAACTAAATTAAAGTACCTGGCCTACATCACCACAAAAGAAATAAGAAGGCCTAGCGAGGTCAAAACTGCACCGCCACGGATTTCTGAGTCCATAAGCCCAAACTTCAGGGCGAAATTCATTGTTGGTATAATAAGGATTATCCTTTGGAACCGAATAATTTCCCCACAAACTAAAGTTGCCAATCCCACTTTCGTCTAGAAAAAAAAAACAAAAAAGCTTATTGTGTGTAAAATGTAAATACAATGAAGAAAGCAGCCAATTTGAATGTAAAATTGCAAATGTGATATGGGTAAATGCACAGTAAGTCCTTGCACTTAAATTGAATTGTAATTTTGGGATTTAAACTTTTTGGCCCCTGTAATTGTAATTTCTAGTTACCTACTTGGTGGGTTGTCCACATCAAATCTCAAAATTTTGCCGAGCATGGATTTCTTATTTTGAGCGAAATTCCAAGGGTCGCCTTTGTTGCCTCCGTCGCCCATCATCAAATACAGGAATCCGTCCGACGGTCGGAAGAGAATTTGACCACCATGATGGATCGTGTATGGAAGCCCCATCGTTAGGATCCGTCGAGTTTCTATTGGCTCCGCTTTTACGGCCTAAAATGAAAAAGAAGGAACAGAGAGGAAAAGAAAGAAAATGGTGTATTTAGTTGGGATGGATGGAAGAACGTAATGTTTCGTGCGAGAGAAGAAGTGCAGGGATTTTGTGTTTTTGTTGATTTTGATCAAAGTTGTGTAAGGAAAAAAAGGGGCTCTTTTTGTTTTGTGTTTGTGCAAGGAAAATAAAGTAGTAAAATCAGCATTTAAATTTTTAGACAATTGTTTAACTTGGGGACTAATGATGTATGGGATTTTCAATGTCAAAATCAATAGCATAGGGATCAAATTGAATTTTTAATCAATTACAGGGACTAATGGCTCATTCATCCATGAAAAATAAGTACTTGAAAAGAAGAGAAACTTGGAAAAAAACCCTCCATTATTGGAAATTGCAAACAAACCTCTATTCTTTAGGAAATTGCAAGAGAACATTTCAAATAATTTGCGGGCTCTTTTGATGTTTTCAACTACGGAAGTGGCTTTTTTTGCAATTTAAGCACAACATAGGTACTTTTTTTCCCGAAAAAAGAAGTAACAGAAACAAAGCATTACCATTGCTGGATCTGAAGTGGATCCATTTACGGTAAATTCAGCTACAACAGTTTGAAACCGGCAAGGCTGAAACCCACTATCCATCCCAAGCTTGGAAGGATCGCAACCGATCTCAGAATTACACGAGCATTTCCCCGAACAGGTGGCGGCCTGTGATTTGTCGCAATTATACGACACGAAAAACCTCCCGTTTTTCACAAAATTCGGGTGGAAAGCAAGACCCATCAGCCCAAATTCATTGTCAAAGTGAACTAAATCACTTATGTCCAAAAATGGTTTGGATGGATCGAACTGGAGGATCTGTTTCGACCCCTGTATTGGGATATTTACTAAGTATATTTTGCCGGCTTGAGTGGTCAGGAAAACTCGGTTTGATCCATCTGGATGTGGAACGAAATTTATGTAGGTTCCATTGTCGAGTCTTTCAAGGCAAATTCCTTTTGAGGGAGGAGAAGTTTGAGTTGAAGGAAATGAAACTGATTCACCATTGAAACAGAGCGATTTTTCATTTAGAGAGTTGCCAAATGAAGAGCAGAAATCTGATGATGATTTGTATTTTGTATTAAGTTTGGTTGTTTGAAAAGGGGAGTTTGGTGAAATGGACATGTCGTTGCATTTTTGCCATACTTCTGTGCAAAAGTCGGTGGTTGAGTTGGAATTGGTGGAGTCGCATAAAACTGGTACGAAACGAGGGTTTTGTGGTACATTGTACAGCTCAGCTGAGTAAGGATTGCATGACTGAAATTGAAGGAATTTCAGGGTTTTGTAAATAGGAGAGTTAAGTTAGATAATTCGTGTAAATACCAAAATAATGATGTAAAAATATCAAAAGATTTCTAATTAACTGATAAAGAAAAGAAACATCTGGTAAAAATATATTTAAGTTGTAAATGAGAGAGATTCTATATGAGCCAATAAAAATCCAAAGCAGAACACAGTTTTTTTTAATCTTAAACGCTCATTTAGTTTTTCTTTTAACTATATTGTACCGCACAAATGATGGATTTGATGATATCAGCACAAGAGCTGTCTGAAATGCTCATATTCATATATTGTTCCTTGATCGCCAAATCATCATTTTCATCACAACAGCTACTCTCATTATGACCACAGAATGCAAGCGGTTTTTTTAGAGTCATTGGTGCAACTGCATTTTTTGAAAAGAAAGAAACTAATAAAAATGACAAGAAATTAAGATAAAGTAAAGGAAAGAATACAAAAAAAATGAGAAAACCCACTTGAGTTTTTACACAATGGCAGAGCAGTGCAGCTAGGCAACAGGAAAATGGAGAAGAAAAAGAGGAAAAGG
>CM050909.1:4205000-4215000 GCA_027726005.1 Juncus effusus
TGATTTTCACAATACCAAAAAAATAGAATTGCGGTACAATATGTGGAATAAAATAATCTTTTGTTATTTTCACAAAACCGCAAAATAAGAAGTCAAATACACGGAAAAAGTACTATTTTGTTTTGTTTTTCATGAAACCACAAAAATTAAGATCTAATACATGGAAAAAAGATCATTGTTATTGATTTTCTCATTACCAAAAAAAAATGAATTGACGTGAAATACGTGGAAAAAAATAAACTTTTATTATTTTCACAAAACCACAAAATAAGAAGTCTAGTACATGAAAAAAACAAAATTTGCATTGATTTTCACAAAACCACAAAAATTAAAATCTAATACATAGAAAGAACTCTATTGTTATTGATTTTATCATTACCAAAAGAAATCGAATTGACGTGTAATACATGGAAAAAAATAATCTTTTGTTATTTTCACGAAACCCCAAAGTAAGAACTCGTCTACATGTAAAAAATAAAATTTGTATTGTTTTTGTCACAAAACCACAAAAATTAAAATCTAATACAAGGAAAAGTTTTTATTGTTATTGATTTTCACATTACGAAAAAAATAGAATTGAGGTACAATACATGGAATAAAACAATCTTTTGTTATTTTCACAAAACCACAAAATAAGAAGTCTAATACAAGGAAAAAAACATAATTTTGTATTGTTCTCACAAAACCACAAAAATTAAAATCTAATACACGGAAAAAACTCTATTTCTATTGATTTTCGCAATACCAAAAAAATAGAATTGCAGTACAATACGTAGAATAAAACAATCTTTTGTTATTTTCACAAAACCGCAAAATAAGAAGTCTAATACACGGAAAAAACACCATTTTGTTTTGTTTTCACAAAACCACAAAAATTCAAATCTAATACATGGAAAAAACTCAATTGTTATTGATTTTCAAATCAACAAAAAAATAAAATTGACGTGTAATACATGGAAAAAAATAATCTTTCGTTATTTTCACAAAACCGCAACATAAGAACTCTTCTACATGGAAAAAAGAAAATTTGCATTGTTTTTCACAAAATCGCAAAAATTAAAATCTAATACATGGAAAAAACTCCATTGTTATTGATTTTCACTGTACCAAAAATATAGAATTGACGAGTAATACATGGAAAAAAAATAATTTTTATTATTTTCACGATACCACAAATTAAGAATTCTACTACATGGAAAAAATAAAATTTGTTTTGTTTTTCACAAAACCACAAAAATTAAATACCTATACATGGAAAAAACTTCATTGTTCTTGATTTTCGCAATACCAAATAAATAGAATTGAGGTACAATACATGGCATAAAACAATCTTTTGTTATTTTCAAAAAACCGCAATAGAATAAGTCTAATATATGGAAAAAACAATATTTTTGTTCTGTTTTTCACAAAACCACAAAAATTAAAATCTAATACATGGCAAAAAAAAATCCATTGTTATTGATTTTCACATGACCAAAAAAATCGAATTGACATGTATTACATGGAAAAAAATAATCTTTCGTTGTTTTCAAAAAACCGCAACATAAGAAGTCTAGTATAGGAAAAACCAAAATTTGTATTGTTTTTCACAAAACCACAGAAATTGCAATCTAATACACGGAAAAAACTCCATTGTTATTGATTGTCACAATACCAAAAAAATCGAATTGACGTCTAATACATGGAAAAAAAACATAATTTTGTATTGTTCTCATAAAACCACAAAAATTAAAATCTAATACTTGGAAAAAACTCCATTGTTATTGATTTTCACAATACCAAAAAAATAGAATTGCGGTACAATATGTGGAATAAAATAATCTTTTGTTATTTTCACAAAACCGCAAAATAAGAAGTCAAATACACGGAAAAAGTACTATTTTGTTTTGTTTTTCATGAAACCACAAAAATTAAGATCTAATACATGGAAAAAAGATCATTGTTATTGATTTTCTCATTACCAAAAAAAAATGAATTGACGTGAAATACGTGGAAAAAAATAAACTTTTATTATTTTCACAAAACCACAAAATAAGAAGTCTAGTACATGAAAAAAACAAAATTTGCATTGATTTTCACAAAACCACAAAAATTAAAATCTAATACATAGAAAGAACTCTATTGTTATTGATTTTATCATTACCAAAAGAAATCGAATTGACGTGTAATACATGGAAAAAAATAATCTTTTGTTATTTTCACGAAACCCCAAAGTAAGAACTCGTCTACATGTAAAAAATAAAATTTGTATTGTTTTTGTCACAAAACCACAAAAATTAAAATCTAATACAAGGAAAAGTTTTTATTGTTATTGATTTTCACATTACGAAAAAAATAGAATTGAGGTACAATACATGGAATAAAACAATCTTTTGTTATTTTCACAAAACCACAAAATAAGAAGTCTAATACAAGGAAAAAAACATAATTTTGTATTGTTCTCACAAAACCACAAAAATTAAAATCTAATACACGGAAAAAACTCTATTTCTATTGATTTTCGCAATACCAAAAAAATAGAATTGCAGTACAATACGTAGAATAAAACAATCTTTTGTTATTTTCACAAAACCGCAAAATAAGAAGTCTAATACACGGAAAAAACACCATTTTGTTTTGTTTTCACAAAACCACAAAAATTCAAATCTAATACATGGAAAAAACTCAATTGTTATTGATTTTCAAATTAACAAAAAAATAAAATTTACGTGTAATACATGGAAAAAAATAATCTTTCGTTATTTTCACAAAACCGCAACATAGGAACTCTTCTACATGAAAAAAAGAAAATTTGCATTGTTTTTCAAAAAATCTCAAAAATTAAAATCTAATAAATGGAAAAAACTCCATTGTTATTGATTTTCACTTTACCAAAAAAATCGAATTGACGAGTAATACATGGAAAAAAAATAATCTTTTATTATTTTCACGATACCACAAATTAAGAAGTCTAGTACATGGAAAAAATAAAATTGGTTTTGTTTTTCACAAAACCACAAAAATTAAATACCTATACATGGAAATAACTTCATTGTTCTTGATTTTCGCAATACCAAATAAATAGAATTGAGGTACAATACATGGCATAAAACAATCTTTTGTTATTTTCAAAAAACCGCAATAGAAGAAGTCTAATACATGGAAAAAACACTATTTTGTTCTGTTTTTCACAAAACCACAAAAATTAAAATCTAATACATGGAAAAAAAAATCCATTGTTATTGATTTTCACATGACCAAAAAAATCGAATTGACGTGTATTACATGGAAAAAAACATACTTTCGTTGTTTTCACGAAACCCCAAAGTAGGAAGTCTACAACATGTAAAAAACAAAATTTGTATTGTTTTTTTCACAAAACCACAAAAATTAAAATCTAATACATGGAAAATTTTTTATTGTTATTGATTTTCACATTACGAAAAAAATAGAATTGAGGTACAATACATGGAATAAAACAATATTTTGTTATTTTCACAAAACCGCAAAATAAGAAGTTTAATACAGGGAAAAGACACTATTTTGTTTTGTTTTTCACAAAACCAGAAAAATTAAAATATAATACATGGAAAAACTTAATTGTTATTGATTTTCACATGACCAAAAAAATAAAATTGACGTGTAATATATGGAAAAAACAATCTTTCGTTATTTTCACAAAACTGCAACATAAGAACTCTACTACATGCAAAAATATAAAATTTGCATTGTTTTTCACAAAACCACAAAAATTAAAATCTACAACATGAAAAAAACTCCATTGTTATTGATTTGCACTTTACCAAAAAAATCGAATTGACGTGTAATACATGGAAAAATAATAATCTTTTATTATTTTCACGATACCACAAATTAAGAAGTCTACTACATGGAAAAAAAAATTTGTATTGTTTTTCACAAACCACAAAAATTAAAATCTAATACATAGAAAAAACTCCATTGTTATTGATTGTCACAGTACCAAAAAAAATCGAATTCACGTCTAATACAAGGAAAAAAATAATCTTTTATTATTCTAACAAAACCACCAAATAAGAAGTCTACTACAAAGAAAAAAACATAATTTTATATTCTTCTCACAAAACCACAAAAATGAAAATCTATTACTTGAAAAAAAAACTCCATTGTTATTGATTTTCACAATACCAAAAAAATAGAATTGTTGTACAATATGTGGAATAAAACAATCTTTTGTTATTTTAACAAAACTGCAAAATAAGAAGTCCAATACATGGAAAAAACACAATTTTGTTTTGTTTTTCACAAAACCACAAAAATTCAAATCTAATAAATGGAAAAAACTACAGTGTTATGGATTTTCATTACCAAAAAAATCGAATTAACGTGTAATACATGGAAAAAAATAATCTTTTATTAATTTCACAAAACCACAAAATAAGAAGTCTAACAAATCGAAAAAATACCATTTTGTTTTGTTTTTCACAAAACCACAAAAATTAATATCAAATACATGGAAAAAAACTACAATGTTATTGATTTTCACATTACCAAAAAAATCGAATTGACGTGCAATACATGGAAAAAAACAATCTTTTATTATTTTCACGAAACCACAAAATAAGTAGTCTACTACATGGAAAAAACAAAATTTGTATTGTTTTTCACAAAACCAAAAAAATTAAAATCGAATACATGGAAAAAACACCAATGGTATTGATTTTCATAATATCAAAAAAATAGAATTGAGGTACAATACATGGAATAAAACAATCTTTTTTTTTTTTCGGAAAACCGCAAAATGGGAAGTCTAATAGATGGAAAAAACACTATTTTGTTTTGTTTTTCACAAAACCACAAAAATTAAAATCTAATAGAAATTCTGAAAAATTCTATTGTTATTGATTTTCACAATACCAAAAAAATAGAATTGAGGTACAATACATGGAAAAAAACAATCTTTTATTATTTTTCAGAAAACCACAAAATAAGAAGTCTACTACAAGGAAAAAAGAAAATTTGCATTGTTTTTCACAAAACCACAAAAATCAAAATCTATTACATGGAAAAAACTCCATTGTTATTGATTTTCACATTACCAAAAAAATCGAATTGGCGTGTAATACATGGAAAAACAATCTTTTATTATTTTCACGAAACCACAAATTAAGAAATCTACTACATGTAAAAAACAAAATTTGTATTGTTTTTCACAAATCCACAAAAATTAAAATCTAATACATGGAAAAAATTGCATTGTTATTGATTTTCACATTACGAGAAAAATAGAATTGAGGTACAATTCATGGAATAAAACAATCTTTTGTTATTTTCACAAAACCACAAAATAAGAAGTCTAATACAGGGAAAACACACTATTTTGTTTTCTTTTTCACAAAACCAGAAAAATGAAAATCTAATACTTGGATAAAACTCAATTGTTATTGATTTTCAAATTAACAAAAAAATAAAATTGACGTGGAATACGTGGAAAAAAACAATCTTTCGTTATTTTCACAAAACCGCAACGCAAGAACTCTACTACATGGAAAAAACAAAATTTGCATTGTTTTTCATAAAATCACAAAAACTAAAATCTAATACATGGAAAAAACTCCATTTTTATTGATTTTCGCTTTACTAAAAAAAATCGAATTGAAGAGTAATACAATGAAAAAAAAATAATCTTTTATTTTTTTCAAGATACCACAAATTAAGAAGTCTACTACATGGAAAAAACAAAATTTGTATTATTTTTCACAAAACCACAAATATTCAATACCTATACATGGAAAAAACTCCATTGTTCTTGATTTTCGCAATACCAAATAAATAGAATTGAGGTACAATACATGGCATAAAACAATCTTTTGTTATTTTCACAAAACCGCAAAAGAAGAAGTCTAATACATGGAAAAAGCCCTATTTTGTTTGTTTTTCACAAAACCACAAAAATTAAAATCTAAGGCATGGAAAAAACTCCATTGTTATTGATTTCCACATGACCAAAAAAATCGAATTGACGTATATTACATGGGAAAAAATAATCTTTCGTTATTTTCAAAAAACCGCAACATAAGAAGTCTAATACAAGAAAAAACAAAATTTGTACTGTTTTTCACAAAACCATAAAAATTAAAATCTAATACATCGAAAAAACTTCATTGTTATTGATTTTCACAATACCAAAAAAATAGAATGGAGGTATAATACATAGAATAAAACAATATTTTGTTATTTCTACAAAACCACAAAATAAGAAGAAGTCTAATACATGGAAAAAACACTATTTTCTTTTGTTTTTGACAAAACCACAAAAATTAAAATCTAATACAAGGAAAAAAATCCATTGTTATTGATTGTCACAATACCAAAAAAATCGAATTGACGTCTAATACATGGAAAAAAATAATCTTTTATTATTTTCACAAAACCACCAAATAAGAAGTCTACTACAAGGAAAAAAACATAATTTTGTATTGTTCTCACAAAACCACAAAAATTAAAATCTAATACACGGAAAAAGCTCTATTGTTATTGATTTTCACAATACCAAAAAAATAGAATTGTGGTACAATACGTGGAATAAAACAATCTTTTGTTATTTTCACAAAACCGCAAAAGAAGAAGTCTAATACACGGAAAAAACACAATTTTGTTTTTTATTTCACAAAACCACAAAAATTCAAATCTAATAAACGGAAAAAACTACAATGTTATGGATTTTCATTACCAAAAAAATCGAATTAACATGTAATACATGGAAAAAAAATAATCTTTTATTAATTTCACAAAACCACAAAATAAAAATCGAAAAAACACTATTTTGTTTTGTTTTTCACAAACCCACAAAAATTAATATCAAATACATGGAAAAAACTACAATGTTATTGATTTTCACATTACCAAAAAAATCGAATTGACGTGTAAATACATGGAAAAAAAACAATCTTTTATTATTTTGACGAAACCACAAAATAAGTAGCCTACTACATGGAAAAAACAAAATTTGCATTGTTTTACACAAAACCACAAAAAGTAAAATCTAATATATCGAAAAACTTCATTGTTATTGATTTTCACAATACCAAAAAAATAGAATGGAGGTATAATACATAGAATAAAACAATCTTCTGTTATTTTCACAAAACCGCAAAATAAGAAGAAGTCTAATACATGGAAAAAACACTATTTTCTTTTGTTTTTGACAAAACCACAAAAATTAAAATCTAATACAAGGAAAAAACTCCATTGTTATTGATTGTCACAATACCAAAAAAATCGAGTTGAAGTATAATACATGGAAAAAAACAATCTTTTATTATTTTCACAAAACCACAAAATAAGAAGTCTATTACATGGAAAAAATAAAATTTGTTTTTTTTTCACAAAACAACAAAAATTAAAATCTAATACAAGGAAAAACACCATTGTTATTGATTGTCACAATACCAAAAAAATCGAATTGACGTCTAATACATGGAAAAAAAATAATCTTTTATTATTTTCACAAAACCACCAAATAAGATGTCTACTACAAGGAAAAAAACATAATTTTGTATTGTTTTCACAAAACCACAAAAATTAAAATCTAATACACGGAAAAAACTCTATTGTTATTGATTTTCAAAATACCAAAAAAATAGAATTGTGGTACAATACGTGGAATAAAACAATCTTTTGTTATTTTCACAAAACCGCAAAATAAGAAGTCTAATACACGGAAAAAACACAATTTTGTTTTGTTTTTCACAAAACCACAAAAATTCAAATCTAATAAATGGAAAAAACTACAATGTTATGGATTTTCATTACCCAAAAAATCGAATTAACATGTAATACATGGAAAAAAACAATCTTTTATTAACTTCACAAAACCACAAAATAAGAAGTCTAATAAATGGAAAAAACACAATTTTGTTTTGTTTTTCACAAAACCATAAAAATTAATATCAAATACATGGAAAAAACTACAATGTAATTGATTTTCACATTACCAAAAAATTCGAATTAACGTGTAATACATGGAAAAAAAACAATCTATCATTATTTTCACGAAACCACAAAGTAGGTAGTCTACTACATGGAAAAAATAAAATTTGTATTGTTTTACACAAAACCACAAAAATTAAAATCTAATACATCGAAAAAACTTCATTGTTATTGATTTTCACAATACCAAAAAAATAGAATTGAGGTATAATACATAGAATAAAATAATCTTCTGTTATTTTCACAAAACCGCAAAATAAGAAGAAGTCTAATACATGGAAAAAATACTATTTTCTTTTGTTGTTGACAAAACCACAAAAATTAAAATCTAATACAAGGAAAGAACTCCATTGTTATTGATTGTCACAATACCAAAAAAATCGAATTGACATCTAATACATGGAAAAAAAAATCTTTTATTATTTTCACAAGACCACCAAATAAGAAGTCTACTACAAGGAAAAAAACATAATTTTGTATTGTTCTAACAAAACCACAAAAATTAAAATCTAATACACGGAAAAAACTCTATTGTTATTGATTTTCACAATACCAAAAAAATAGAATTGCGGTAAAATACGTGGAATAAAACAATCTTTTGTTATTTTCATAAAAGCGCAAAATAGGATGTCTAATACAGTGAAAAAACACAATTTTGTTTTGTTTTTCACAAAACCAAAAAAAATCAAATCAAATAAATGGAAAAAACAACAATGTTATGGATTTTCATTACCAAAAAAATCTAATTGACGTGTAATACATGGAAAAAAACAATCTTTTATTACTTTCACAAAACCACAAAATAAGAAGTCTAATAAATGGAACAAACACAATTTTATTTTGTTTTTCAGAAAACAACAAAAATTAATATCAAATACATGGAAAAAACTACAATGTTATTAATTTTCACATTACCAAACATATCGAATTGACGTGTAACACATGGAAAAAATTAATCTTTTATTATTTTCACGAAACCACAAAATAAGTAGTCTACTACATGGAAAAAACAAAATTTGCATTGTCTTACACAAAACCACAAAAATTAAAATCTAATACATCGAAAAAACTTCATTGTTATTGATTTTCACAATACCAAAAAAATAGAATTGAGGTGTAATACATAGAATAAAACAATCTTCTGTTATTTTCACAAAACCGCAAAATAAGCACAAAACCAAAAAAATTAAAATATAATACACGGAAAAAACTCTATTGTTATTGATTTTCACAATACCAAAAAAATAGAATTGCGTTAAATACGTGGAATAAAACAATCTTTTGTTATTTTCACAAAACCGAAATATAAGAAGTCTAATACACGGAAAAAACACAATTTTGTTTTGTTTTTCACAAAACCACAAAAATTCAAATCTAATAAATGGAAATAACTACAATGTTATGGATTTTCATTACCAAAAAAATCGCATTAACGTGTAATACATGGAAAAAATAATCTTTTATTAATTTCACAAAACCACAAAATAAGAAGTCTAATAAATGGAAAAAACACAATTTTGTTTTGTTTTTCACAAAACTGTATTCGATTTTAATTTTTGTTGTTTTGTGAAAAAAAAACAAATTTTATTTTTTCCATGTATTAGACTTCTTATTTTTTGGTTTTTTAAAAATAATAAAAGATTATTTTTTTCCATGTATTAGATTTTAATTTTTGTTGTTTTGTTAAAACAATACAAAATTGTGTTTTTTCTATGTATTAGTCTTCTTATTTTGTGGTTTTGTGAAAATAACGAAAGATTGTTTTATTTGATGTATTACACGTCAATTCAATTCTTTTGGAAATGTGAAAATAAATAACAATGGAGTTTTTTCCTTGTATTTGATTTTAATTTTTGTGATTTTGTGAAAAACAAAAGAAACTAGTATTTTTTTTATGTATTAGACTTCTTATTTTCGGTTTTGTGAAAATCACAAAAGATGTTTTATTCCATGTATTGTACCCAAATTGGTATGGTGAAAATCAATAACAATGGAGTTTTTTCGATGTATTAGATTTTAATTTTTGTGGTTTTGTAAAAAACAATACAAA
>CM050909.1:4220000-4325000 GCA_027726005.1 Juncus effusus
TAGTTGAAGAATACTATTTTGTGACCATGTAATTCTAACATAGTTAATGATCAAAAAATAAAAGAAGGTAATATCTTCTCAACTCATGATGGGTTTTGTGTGATATGTTTTCCAAATTACCCGATTATACTTAGTTTCGATCGCACATGCACGATCTACGTATAGTATTTTCGGTGTTGAATCCACAAGGAGGTGTGGTTGATTTAAATTTCTTATACGCAGTTCGGATGGAATATTTAGTAGGGTTTGGTTTCTATTGAAATAAAACAAAATAAAAGGAAGAAAAAGTGGCCGCTTATGGATCGGCGTCTTAGATCTCCATGACATTATCATGCACGTACTTGTATATACCTGTCACCCGTGCCCCTCTAAATAGCTCTTCTTGTCCTCACTTGTCGGTTTCGCGCATCATATGTTGAACTATTTCCTCCATAATGACTATCATGTAGGCTCTTATCTGAGTCATCGCCCACAGCATTTTTAGCTCGATTTCTCGTGGGATAACTTCCTCCACGGTCGCAAGTATTTGGAGTGTCATTCTTATGACAGGGTTATAGACTCGTCTGAGTTTGCTCTTCTCATGGTAAGGCCCTAGTCCTATTCGGCCCCAAAAATGATTCAAATCCCAAATTTCCCGACTGGGCCAAGCCATATTGTGCGGCACCTCCAAAGCTGCGCTAACCCCTTCTAACGTTAGATGACGTCTTTCCTGATTCATGTTGAAACTCAAACTTTTGTCATTTGGATTGGCTCGCATCTTTATCAACCTTGTTGTCGCGAAGAATTCGAGAGTCAGGTTCTCGTTCTGCAACTCACTCATCTCTAGCAGGCTTCCTAGCCCGACTCTGTCAAACAGATATTGGACTTGGTTCATGATTCCAAGCCAATCGAGACTTTCAAAATCCACCCTTTTTGTCGGGACGAAGGTCCTTCTATTAAACTGTCTGAGCCTCGCGATTGACTTCCTCCAAGGTCATGTTATTTCTGCACGCTCGCCTTACCGCCCCGATTGAGGCTGACACTCGTCGTGGTAGCGAATCGCTTCTCACTCCCCTCCAGACTGCGGTTTGCTCCCTGTTGTTCGGTTCTATCGTCATGAGTCTCAGATTTTCCGAGTAGATCGTCGAGGCTCGAGGTGTTCTCTTTAGGGTTTTGGGTAGTCTTGATGGTGTGGTAGAAGCTAGTTGGGAGAGGCGCTTAAAAGTCGATGGGTCGAGGTGAAGGGTCTCGATTTAATTTCTTCTTAATTGGGCTTGTGAGGCCTGTATTGGGCCACCGAGATAAACTCTGCAAAAATGTAAGAAATATAAAATAATAACTATAGATTTACAAATATAAAATATTAGTTCTACCGTATTTAATTAAGAAAAAATTGAAAAAGTAATGAAAAGACAATTCTAGATATTTTAAGTAAAAAAAACTTACATTATCACTTTTCTCCATCATCTTAAACAAATTAATTTAGTATGGTATTTGTGATGATTTAGTAATTTCATAATAATAATTTCTAATAAAAGTAGTACATCTTTGTTTATAATATCTTGAAAATGGTTTATAATTTTCTCTGTAGTTTTTAATTTATAAGGTAAGAAATGAGATGGTTTATAGGTGAGAAATGGCACGCATTTTCAGTGGAAAAGTAAAAAACGCGACTCATGTGTACTTTGCAACTTTCATGATCTAACACGTTTTTTCATCTCCATGCCCAAATCCTTAAGTTTCCTCATCCGTTGGTAAAACCATGTACGCACCAATGATAAATACAGCATTCAAAATTATCCAACTTAAATCACTAAATAGACAAAATTGCACAAATTTCATAACATCACCGAAAAATTTAAAATACTCAAATTATCTAAATTTGAATTACAATATTCTCATCCACAAAAAAATAAATTCAAATTATATACTTTTTTCAATATAATGATTGTTATCATAAATGCTCTATTTTCAATTTAATAAATAATAATTTACCTAACAATATAATAATTTGTAATGATAATGTTCTATCTTTCAATTGTGTCGGGGAGATATCTTGTCGTATCATAGAAATAATAATATCAGACTCTATCATTATTCTCAATTGTAATCAAATACATATTAGTGAACTAAAAAACCTAAAAATTAGCTCGTTTGTCTCCTCGGAGATAGCTATAAATGGTCACTACATAATAAAATCTTTTCTAATCCATGCTTTTCGGAGAATAGAATAATTATCTTGAGGGCCTCTATCTTGGCATCATCACTGCCGCGGTCCTCGCCATTTGTATAACCCGAAGTGGAGGGTCGGGAGCGTCGAAGCATAAGCTGCATAACCCGGCCCCAACAAATGTATCATTGAATAAAATACGATCTATCTATCTGATCGAATCCCAAGAAGTTGATTTCCTGCTAGCTAGAAATTCTATAAACATCCTACATATCACTATGGACGGTTTATAATGTCATTCGTTGGTGCACAGTTCTGCTATCAGAATCAGAACTAGTAATACACCGATTTTTCTAATGAATATGTTGAAGATAATTTACTTTGTTATTAGACAATTTTTATTAATTTCAAAAATCAACATGAATTTTATTTCATGAGGATGTAAAGAATACATACATGTACTTGATATTTGGGTAACTACACATTTTTCAATCAATAAAAAGAACATAATTTCTAAATATATACCCAAACTTTCCTAACACAATTATCACCAATAATCCATGCAAGAGCACGATCCATCCCTAAAATGATGAAATCTTATCCGATCCCTCACAATAATCTCAACATGATACACTTTTGAAACCAACTTAGTCATAGCATGACAATCTTTACAAACCCTCAAATTCTTCAAAATCCTAATCGACCTTCCCGTCCCGGCCCCACTTAGCAAACCAAAAGAAATAGCGAGCCTCTCGCTATGCAACCTAAGCGAGTCACTTTTGACACACTCAACGCCTTCAACAGTATGAGCTTGACTTGAGTCAGGTTTATACCCAATCGACTCGAGTCTTGTTTCTATCTCACTTAATTTATTATAAATCTCTTTTGACTTTGGATGAGACGTGTCGCCAGCTACAAATTGGTGGATAATTCCATCATCCATTTCTATAGAACTGCAACCCGGTTCCTTTTTTACCCCCTCTTCACTCATTAATTTACGTACCAACGCCACGTCATTCCACCGATTGGCCGATGCGTAAACCCTAGATAGCATTACATATACGCCACTTGTCGCATCGTCCTTCACTTCTAGAGCTTGTTTAGCCAATAATTCGCTAAGTTCTAAGCCAACATTTTGTTTGCAACACGCATCAAGTAGACTTCGCCAAATTACTGCGTCTGGTTTAAACGGCATTCTTGAAACGATTTGAAGAGATTCTTCTATAAACCCGACCCGTGCAAGAATATCCACTATACAACCGTAATGCTCAATTCTGGGGTTGATTTTATACTTATTAATCATCAAATCGAAGTATTTTCTCCCCTCGTTGACTAACCCGCGATGGTTGCACGCACTTAAAACACCAACAAAGGTTATAGCATTGGGCTTCATTTTTTCTAAATTAATCATGCGTTCAAAAAACTCTAAGGACTGTTTAACAAATCCATGCATGGCGAGACCTAGAATCATTATATTCCATGAGGCAAGGTCTCTCTTAGGCATTTTATCAAACACTTGGCGAGCAAGTTCAATCGATCCGCATTTTGAATATAAATCCACAAGAGAATTACTCACCAATACATCTGATAAAATTTGAGTCTTCTCATCGGTTCGAGACATAAACGCGTGGGCCCACATGCCAAGAGAGAGAGACCCAATACCAGCACAAGCACCAATTACACTCTGATAAGTAAATATATCAGGTTGAAAACCCACAATCTGCATTTCACGAAACAAAGTCAAAGCTGTCTCATACTCTCCATTTGTAACATACGCATCAATCACCACATTCCATGAAACACGCGACTTATCTTCAATTCTATCAAATAACTTACGAGCGAATTTTAGTTTCGCACAAGAGGAGTAGAAATGGACTAAACTGTTGGCCACGTAAGTGTCAGAAGAAAGTCCGAGCTTGACTATGTGGGAATGGATTTGGGAGCCTTGTAGAAGGAGGGAGAAGAAGGCGCAGGACTTGAGGAGAAACGGGAACGTGAATTTATTGGGAGGTGGAGCTGAGGGGTCGAGGAGGAGAGATTGGTAGAGACGAAGAGTGTGCAGCTTTAACGAGGGAATTGGGCTTCGAGCGTAAGAGCGGATGAGAGAATTGTAGGAGGTGAACGGAAGAGACGGAGTGGAGGAGAGGGGCGGAGACGAGAGAGCCGTTGAGGGTGGTTTCGACATGGTTGAGGGAAGGAAATGGCAGAGTGAGGTGTTGGAACTTGGTTGGAGTGATAATGGATAAGAGAGAGTTTGAGGTGATGACAGATATTCTATTTTGCCTCGGAATATCGTATTTCTGTTTTCATATAGATATTTATTTGGGCTGGCATAACTTTTCTAAATAAATGTTTCTTCAGATTAAAAGCCCAAATTTTTTGCATGAAGATAGTATTTAAGAGGAGATATACAAATAACCCTCTAACTTTTATGAATATTACAAAAAAATATTTTCAGATCTACAAAAAAAAAAAAATCCTATGATAAACTTTTCATTTACAAAAAATCTCCTCCATCCACTTTTCCATCCAATTATTAGTTAAAGATTTTGAAATTTCCATTTTGGCCCTATGATAAAATGATTTTCCAAAATTAATTTTCTTAAAAAATAATTTTC
Organism: Juncus effusus; assembly: GCA_027726005.1. NCBI lineage: Eukaryota > Viridiplantae > Streptophyta > Magnoliopsida > Poales > Juncaceae > Juncus > Juncus effusus. The sequence goes on from CM050909.1 coordinate 4,224,768, forward strand.
TAAAAAAATATTTTTGAAAAATAAATATTTTATCAAATCTTTTTAAAAAAAATTCTAATAAAAATTTCCTTAAAATTTGTTATTAAAAATTATTTTTAATAAAGAGACCTAATATATCACAACGGGAATTTCACGTCGTTCAGCATGACCAAAGTATATATAGCTAATAAACAGTGTATAAAATTGAAAAAAGGTACATATAATTCATTTTTTGTAAACGGTATATACATAAACAGTGAAAATAATATATAGAAAATAAATAGTATATTAAAAACCAGTAAAACAGTATATACAAATTTCAAAAAATAAATAACGCATAAAAAATGTCTAAAACAGTGAAAACAATATATAAAAAAATAGTATATTGAAAGGCGAAAAAATAGTATATATACAATCCATAGTGATTTGGGCCTGCTACAGTGCGTCGTGCTATCACATTTCCCTTTAAGAAATGTATTTTTCCTTAAAAAAATGTTACAAACAAAAAAAAAATCAGAAATCCCTTCTTAAGATTTTTTTTGAGAACTTTTTCCGATATTTTTTTCTAAGAATAGTTTTTTGTTAAAAATTCTTACCAATTTGTATATATTGTTTTACCTTTTTTAATATACTATTTGTTTTCTGTATATTGTTTACAATAATTGAATTATATATACTATTTTTTCAATTTTATACATTATTTATTAGCTATATATATTGTCGTCGTGCTGCACGATGGGAAAATCCCGTCGTGATATATCAGATCCCTTTCTTAAAAACAATTTTTAAGAAAAAAAATTGAAGGAAATTTTTGTTATTTTTTCAAAAACATATTTGATAAAATATTTATAAAAAATATTTTTGGAAAAATATTTTATTATAGGGGCAAAATGAGAATTTAAAAAATTTTAACTAATAATTGGACGGAAAAGTGGATGGAGGGATTTTTATAAATAAAAAGTTTATCATAGGGGGTTCTTTGTAAATCTGAAAATATATGGGTTTTTTTGTAATATCTAGAAAAATTAGGGGGTTATTTGTAAATTTTCCTTAAGAGAATATATGAAGTAGAGATTGTAGTAAAAAATATTTATGCAATAGAATGAACAGATAATAAGAACTTTGAAATAGGATGTTTTCTAATAGATTGAATCAAGAATGATTTTATTGGCATGTTCTACGAGTAAATAATGATTGTAGACAAAGAATGTTTTGATCAACTATTAGCATCTTCGATAATAATTTACATGTAATTTATTGTAGTAATAATTTTATTTGGAAAAGTTTGGCAATATTAATATTGCAAGAACAAGTACATGACTAAATGTAAATATTGTTGTAGTAACCAATGAATGCTAGAGTAAAACGAACAAAATATTTCATCTTTAATTAATGAGATTTATATTTGGGTGATGCTATATTGAGAGATACACTTGCTGTCTTGAGAGCGGTTTAAATTTGCATCTAGCAAATACCCATTTTGCCATTGATTTTGTCATATTAATTTTTCTCTTTTCATAATATCTACAAAGATTTAAATACACGACAAGATAAGAAACAAATTATAGGGGAAATATTCTTCTCTATAGTTGTTAGACATTCTTTGTTGTTTGATGAATTGCAGAAGTAGATTTGACCTAAGTTTTGCATAATGTCTAGTTGTTAGACATTCTTAATCTAAGTTTTGCATATTTTTCAATTTATGAGCCACAATATTTATATAATAATAGATACAATAACAAGTGTCCAAGTCTGAGCTTGAGAGGAATCTTTAGGTTTAAATATTGTTTCGAAAGTTCTTTTAATCTCAGACATAATAACATTACAAAAACAAACTATATTACACAGATATGGACACATGTGTCGTGTCTGTTACGATATGGATACAGCGACACGGCAGTCTCAAAAAATCTCTGGACACAATATGTTTCATACATTTATTATTTTATTATTTTTAATAATTAATTATATATTTAAAAATTTTAAAAATATAAAAAATAACTAAATATGATAAAGAAAAAGCTAAGAAGAGAACATGAGTAAGAATCGAGAAGGAATCGTCTCTTACACACAAAAGGAGATGAAATATTGTCTCTAGTTTTGGTTGTTGGCGGTGGTATATAAATCAGGTCACCCATTATGACCGCACGTTGTAGCAAGCTGGGGTGTCGATTCGCAGGGAGGCTAAGTTGGAGTACCGGACTAGGTTGCGGAATGTAATCCAAACCTAATATTTTATTTGGTTGGTTAGTTGAGAGAAAGTAAATAAAAGTAAAAAAATAAAATAAAAGTAAAGAAAATAAAGTAAAATAAATAAAAGAGGTCGCGATAGCATTGTTAGTGCTCACGCGGGGGTGATCTGGTAGTTGTCTAGTAGAGAGCAGTCTAGCGCTTGGTGGTTTCATTTATCGCTCCAGTTGCTCGAGAGGGCGCTTCGTCGAGATCACGGTTTTGGACTTAAAACCCGATAACTTGGAGTGCTTACCACGCTCACCAAAATCGCATAACCCATTTAGCTTAAGTTTGTGTGATGGCAAATCTGAAATTAGTTCTTTACGGGATAATTTCGAAATCGTGTCGATGCATACATGGCCCAGTCGCCTGTGCCATAGATGCGAACTCGATTCCGAAGTGGTCAGACAATGAGTGTTGGGCACAAAAGAATGAAAGTCAAAGAAATAAGGGTCACCCTTTCTTTTTCCCATGCAAACTGTAACATGATCTGAATTTCGAATCACATGACAATTCATGTTATTAAATTTCACATCATATCCTGCATCACACAATTGGCTTATGCTAATTAGGTTATGTTTAAGTCTTACCACAAAATAGACATTTTTCAATGTCCAAATACCTGTGCCTATCGAGCCCACACCAACTATCTTTCCTTTCTAATTCCCACCAAAAGTGACATCTCCTCCGTCGAAGGGTTTCAATGTCTTGAACTTACTCTTATCCCAGGTCATATGGCGGGAACAACCACTATCCGAACACCACTGATCGGTTTTACACAATGAACTTAGACATATCTACAAGAAAGCATATTAGTTAAAATGAATAAGAATATTTAACTAATATGATTTCCTGCCCATAGCTACCCCTTAGAATATGGCTTAGTAAAATTGGGGGAAAATCGAAGTGTCTAGGTGGATTTCGATTTCTCCTCATTAATTGAGGAGTTTCTATCAACATTCCTATCTTTCCGCAACCACATGTACTTCGGTGAAGTACTTGTTTTGCACAAAGGGCACTCCAAGGATATATGACATATTTTACAACAATAGTTACAAAACGTACAAGTGGGCCTCGAGGTATTATCAGTACTCTTCACGAAATAATTTTTATAGTGGAAAGAAAATTTGGTTTTCCTTAGACTTGGTTCGGTCGACTTGGCACTAAAAACGTTTGATTTTGAAAAATTGTTTGACTTTGCAAAATTATTTGATTTTGAAAAATTATTTGACTTTGCAAAATTGTTTGAATTTGAAAAATATTATTTTGGATGTTCTTTAGTGTAATATTTGGGAGCTCGATTTTGTGAGTTATTATATTGAATCTTCCTCGGGACATGTGTGTCAACTATTTCATAAAAATAACAATTTAGACCTCTTTTATAAAGTCGTTCAGTTGTGACACCAAGGTTATTTTCATGACTTTGCCGTGAATCGTGAAAATAGTTAAACCTATTATTTTTATTACTAAAACTTTTAAAAGTTCAACTTTTAGGACTTTTACCCTTAGAATAGTCTCGGTATATAAATGCACTTCCTCTACTCTTAGGTTGATTGAGTTCCCTTTTTTTATTTTCGATCTTTAGGTCTTGAAGGATCGGGTTTAATACCGATTTCCTTCTTAAATCTTAGACCATATTTGTCGTTCGGTATTTGCCCTATTAATATGTTGTCTAAATCAAATCTATTTGTGACATTACTGGCACAGGCAGACTTGAGAGATTTATTTTCAGTTTTTAGACTTACAAGTTCGACTTTTAAATGACTTATTTCAATTTTTAATTTTTCACATTCGCAATTATTGTTATTAATTAAATTTAGTTTTTCAAATTCTTTTATTTGGGCCTTATTGACCTTACCGAAACTTCGGAATCGATTAACATATGTTGAGTACTGACAAGAGATTCCCGAAACCGTATTATTCCATCCCTTGCTCCAAGTTCTACATTATTATTTAAATTATTTGAACTTGGAACATGTGCCGGACCAAAATTTAAATCAAGAGTAGGGTCTAGAAATACCTCATGACTCATGTCACGGAATGAACCTGAAGATGAAGTGCCGATGGAGGATGTCGCGGGAGAAGGACGGGGTGGAGCTGGAAGCTGTCCTAGTCGAATCATTTCTTGTATCGCCCATTCACACACCTCATCCACGAAAGGTAATGCGTCGGAAGAATATTTCGTGGTCGGTGTCGGAGGAGCAACGCGTCCCTGTTTTTGAAGCATTTCTTGAAAGGCTCACTCGCATACTTCATCCATGGAAGGAATGATCCCCGTCATGATCGAAAATACAAGTTTGTTTCAACAGAAACGGCATGTATTCCCGCTCTGTTACCAATTGTTGTTTGATTGAGGCCTATAGGGGGGAGGGTTTAAAAGACCTAATGTGCGGAAACAATAGGGTTTTATATTTTTTAATATTTTTAGACTTTTGTTGATGGTTGTTTGAATACTAATTAACAAAGTAAAATAAATAAACAAGAAATTAAAGTAAATAGACAAAATAAAGAGATACCGAACACATGAACTTGTTGACGAGGTTCGGCGAGGTGGCTGCGTTAGCCTTGACCACACGTTTACTCGCTAGTGGCCTTTACCGCGTTCACGAGTTGTCTACTCTCTGGGACTTGCCTTGCGGCTCCGATAATCACTAATCCAAATAGCGTTTGAGTACAAAACCACAATCCACCGTCGCCTTACAACAAACTTGACGGCCGGTGAAAAAGTCAACTTACAAACTCGATATCTTTCGATCTCAACCAACAACGAACAACATGCTTAACAACTCGATTAGACTCTCTTGAGATTTAGAGCAATTTAACAGTATTAAGAAAAGAGTATTTCTGCTTTTTGTATAGAGAATTCGTGAATTTGATCTGAGACGGCTGCCCCCTTTTTAAAGGAGGAAAGAGCAGCCCTCAGAAAAGGAAATTTGCGCTGTTCCGTTGCCAACGGAACTATTCCGTTGCCAACGGACTGCAAAAACAGAAGGAATTTAAAGCAAGATATTCTCCCAATGGCTAAAAATCTGATGGTCCGTTGCTAACGGACTATACAACAAAATTATCAGCCGTCCGTCAGAATGAAAAGATCTTCAACGGAACTGAGCAGAATTTGGCAAATTTATAGATTATACTCTCTTTTTAATAATAATTAAATTGCTCACCAAACTACACACACACACGAAGAACTAAGAAGCTTGCTCCCACGTCTTGAAATATTCTCTTGAAATCCTTTGCTTGCGTGACGACTTCTTAATCTTCTGAGATAGGCAAGATACGTCCAATTCGATTTACTCTTCATTTCGAGAACTTGATCGTGCGATTATCTGACATTCTCACATAAATATATTAGTAGCTCGAAATAGTTTTAAATATCATCAAACTGAGGACAATAAACTCCCCTTTTTGATGATTTTGAAAACTATTCCGAGAATTGAGCAAGTTTAAATTCATTCTCCCCCTTTTTGAAAAACATGCAAGAGATACACGATCGAGAGGCAAGCACTACCCTTCAATATGTGCTTCCCCTTAAGTTAATAACCCATGAATTTTGTTTTGGAAAAAAATAATTAGAACCACATGCACACATTAATTTTGACGAAATTTTAGTTTTAAAGAAGTTCAAAATACTAACATATTACCACACAAGTTCAAAATAAAATACTACAAATAAGGAAAATACAAACCACAAATTCATGAAAATAGAACATAATAATAAGTCTTGAAAAAAAAATTTAACGAAAAATAAAGAGCAAAACGCAACTACGGTTTAGGTTAAAGTCGGAGAAGGGTCAAGGGTTACTCGGCCAGTCCGCCAACTAGGGGGCGGAGTTAGTTATAGTACTATTGGGGAACCCGTAGCCATGTATGTTACACGCGTAGCGGAACCTACGGGTTCAACCCTTCCTAGGATCATAGTAAAGGAAATAAAGGTACGAGATTACGTAATTAAAATTTATATCTCGGGTCTTCCTGATCTGCGAGAGAGAGAACGGATGTAGGTCTGAACTATTCGGACTCACAAACTTCTCCTTCCTGAAGCTTGACTCTGCGAATCTCCTTGCTCCTCCTAGGGATCAAGAACTTGATCGCTCGCTAATCTCCAAAGTAGGAGATCTCTACTCATATCCACGTTAACTTCAGATAGACAGAATAACCGGACTCGGCTAGACGAGTTCAGAAATACTTTCCTAAATTACCTCACAAAACTCTTTCTCCATTTATGTGTCACGAAGGCCACTAAGTCTTAAGAATGTGTGTAAAATAGAGGGGGGTTGCCCCTCTATTTATACTAGAGAGGGAGGCGAAAGATTGATCAATTTCCATAATTTAAAACCTAATTTTCCTGTGCCATTCCGTTCAAAACGGAATCCATCCGTTCAGAAAACGGAATCCATCCGTTCAGAACGGAATATTGTTTCCAGAACTGCAAAAACATGGCTGCCCAGAAACTGACACTTTTCATTCAGAACGGAACCCTTCCATTTAGAACGGAACTGTGCTGTTTTGCACAATCAATCATCTAATGATTGATTATTTTTTTCACCAATTTATACATCACATGTATAATTGTTATGAGGTATTTTCATCCCGAATGAATGGAGTTCATTGTGTGACTGTGTAGGTCTCATTTAACACTCACTGGCAACGATCTTCTAAAGATCGTAAGTCATGAGTAACCTCTAGACTGATGTCATGACTACCCATGTTAAATGAAATGATCAGCGATTATTAACATATATGAATAGACGTTTACTTATTCTTTTTGTTCTATGATATATGTCTTGATCACAAGACATGTAAGAATGTCATCCATGACATTGATCAAAGTCTCTTTCCTGATCGAGAATTAGACTGAATAAATACAAAATGATATTAACAACAAATGTTAATCCATTTTGAGCATGACCATGTATTTCCTTTAGTCCTAGTTCATCAGGGGGCCCAAAGATATCTCCCTCGTGACGAGGGGAACAAATCACATCTTGATCACTTGCAATACTCGTCATGATTTAGTGCATACCTAATGATCATCCCGTTACGGATGACGTAAGTATGAAGTTCCACATACAGGAATCCATGGTGACCTCAGGTCATAGGAACAAGCACATTCGGGTCAAATGGTGAATCTGAATCTAAAGGTAGAGTCAACCAAAATTCCACTGCGGGAGAAGTCCCGAGAGAGTCCGAGGTGGTCGAATTTTCAGTCGGGAATCGATTGAGAATGGAACTGTACCAGACCAAAGTCCAGAAACTTTGGTTGTAAGATGATCAAACCCACAAGCAGTTAGTTATTCACCATCTATTTACTATCTGTTGTTAACTGATGCTGGCGAACCTGAGGATTACCATAAGACGGTAGGGACGGGAGATTGAGTCAACAACTAAATTAAATTAAACAGCAGCCCAAACAACTCCTAGCCTAAAAGCAAACAAACCTTGGCCCAATCCAACTCTTGCCCTAAACTACGAAATTGCCCACAGAAATAAAAGGGTACATATTTTTGGTTCACATTTCAGCGCCTAGGTTTTTACTCTCATCTTTTTCCGCCTCTCTTCCCCTCCAACTGAATACACCTACAGCCGCCTCTCTCTCTCTCTCTCTCTCTCGTCGCCACTTGCCAGCTCCTGCAATCATGGCAGCGAAGAAACAGGAGAAGAACTTGAAGAAGCGTAAGCTCTATAAAGAACTGGACACAACTGGAGAGGAGCAGGAAATTGAGATGGAGGAAGAAACGCCGGCGGAGAAGAAACAGGGGAACGAAGACCAGGAAGAAGAAGAGGAAAATGGACAAGAGGCGGCAATGGAGAAACAAGAAGAGAAAGAAGATGAAGAGAAGTCCGTAAAGAAGAAGAAAGAGAAAAAAGGAATGGGTATAATGACGAATATGCCCTTCACTGATCTCCCTCTTTCAGAACCCACCATGAAAGCCATAAAAGAGATGGGCTTCGTAAACATGACTCAGGTCGGTTAGTTCCCTCTAAATATTCCACTTTTTCTCTCAATATTCCATTTTTATCTCTCAATATTCTATTCTGGATTCTAATATTCTATTGTTTCAGATTCAAGCGAGGTCAATTGCGCCTCTAATGGAAGGAAAAGATGTAATGGGAGCGGCCCGAACTGGTTCTGGTAAAACCCTAGCTTTTTTGATACCGGCTGTGGAATTATTGCACAGAGTGCATTTCAGCCCTAGAAATGGAGCTGGAGTTATAGTCGTTTGTCCGACTAGAGAACTTGCCATTCAGGTAAAAAAATTGAAATTTGATTATTTTAAGAGGAATTTGCACAAAGGCCCCTGTATTTCATATTTAAGAGGCAATTTCATATATAACCCTGCAAATATCAAAATATCATGTATATCACTGCAAAATATCATGTATACCCTAAAAACTTTGAGAATATCATTATAAATATATCTTCTTTTCTTGGCTAATTTAATTTATTTCTTTTTTTTGAAGACTCACGCTGTGGCGAAGGATCTGTTGAAGTACCACTCGCAAACTCTGGGATTGGTCATGGGCGGAAACGCGAGAAGGACCGAAGCGGAAATACTCGCGAAAGGCGTCAATTTGCTGGTCGCGACACCTGGCAGGCTCCTGGACCATCTTCAGAACACCAAAGGGTTTATCTACAAAAACCTTGTGGTACAAAATTGATATACTTGTTTTTTAATTTTCATAAGCCGAATTTTGATAAATTTTGGGTTTTTTGAAGGGTAAATGTGATATTATGAGCTTTCTACAGCGTAAATTCTAGTATTTTGACTGTGGTGGAGAAAGTTGTTATGGCCTTTTTCACGGATAAATTTGATAATTTCAGTGTTCTGATGGGTATAAATATGTATGGTATTCTGACAGTGAATTAATTTGGTGGGAATATTATGAACAGTCAGCCTTACTTCATCTTTGAACTTTATTATGACTCCAATGATTTTCTTTATTCTTTTTTTTCATTGTAAAGTTCCGACTTATTTAATTTTTTTGTTTCTGTTGTAATAACAGTGCCTCATAATTGATGAAGCTGATAGAATATTGGAGGCTAATTTTGAGGAAGATATGAAACAGATATTTAAGCGCCTTCCTGAGGTAAATTTTTTTTATTTTATTCCTTTTTTAAATATTTGGATTAAAAATAAGTAAAACCTTTTTATTTATTTTTGTTTTTTTATTGTTTAGCAGAAAAGACAAACAGTTCTATTCTCTGCAACTCAAACAAAGGAGGTCTGTATTTAAAGCTTTTTCTTTTTTATTGAATTTCAGGGAAATTTTTAATTTCAATTGAATGAAATTGTATTTTTTAAACCAGGTTGAAGACTTTGCAAAATTATCCTTCAAGAAAAAAGAAGGAACTGGAGAAAAACCAGTTTATATTGGAGTCGATGATACAAGGTCTAAGGTCGGAAGAAAGAACTCATCTAAATTTATTTATTTATTTCGGGAAAATTTGAAAAAAAAGCCACTGCACTATTGGAAATTACGAAAAAAACCATCTACTATGAACTTTCCTAAAGATATTAATGCATGTGTCAATATATGTGATCAAATAAATTTATAACATTATTTAACCCAATTACTAGAGATTTAACGGTAGAGACCATTTTTTATCTGAACAACATATTGTTTTTTCCCATTTCCAATAACATAGGTGCTTTTTTGCAATTTAAGCATAATGCAGACCCTCTTCTTGCAAATTATTTGTTTAGGTTACGGTTGAGGGACTGGAGCAAGGATACTGCGTGATCCCATCCAGCAAGAGATTCCTAGTCCTGTACGCGTTCCTGAAACGGAACCTGAACAAGAAGGTGATGGTGTTCTTCTCGTCCTGCAACTCGGTCAAGTACCACGCGGAATTACTGCGGTACATCCAGGTCGACTGTCACGACATCCACGGCAAGCAGAAGCAGCAGAAGCGGACCACCACGTTTTTCGATTTCTGCAAGGCCCAGACCGGGATTTTGCTCTGTACGGACGTGGCGGCGCGAGGTCTCGACATTCCCGCTGTGGTTAGTTATTGATGAAATTGTTAAGGGATAAATGCACCGTTAGTCCTTGTACTTTAATTGGAGTGCAATTTAGTCACTGTACTATTGATTTGGCATGTTTTGGTCCCTAAGTCTGGGACTATTATGCATGAAAGTACAGGGACCAAGCATGCCAAATTAATAGTATAGGGACTAAATTGCAATCCAACTAAAGTGCATGGACTAACGGTTGATTTATCCCTAAAATTAAGTGTTTTTTTATTGAAAAATATCTAAAATATTATTATCATTACTATTATTGTTGTTATTTATTATTGTTTTATTTTTTCACAAAACTAACCACGGTAGGAATATCCAACCGTCGTGCCGCCACATCAGCGCACAACACCCCCTGCTTCTGCCTTACGAAAATCAAAGAACTTAGTCGTCTGATTCAACAAGAAACCTTTAAAAAAAAGGTTATGGTTTTCTTCTCGTCCTGCAAACTCTGTGATATTCACGGAAACAAAAGCAGCTGAAGTGGACCTCTTTGATTTTTGCAAGGCGAAAAAGTGGATTTTGTTGTGCATGGACGTGGCGGCACGAGAGCTCGATATTCCTACTGTCGTTAGTTTATGATGAAATTATTTGTGTTTTATATTTGTACCCTTACAAATAAGGAGAAATCTTGCATGTTTGATGTGGGGTTTAGATTTAGGGAAAGCTTCTACTTTAATGGGTTTGCAATTTAGTCCCTGTACTATTGATTTAAACTTTTTGATCGCTGAATTTTATGAAATGTGCATAATTAGTCCTTGGGATTTAGTGAGCACAATTCTACAGAGTGCAGGGTCCATCCAAAAAGTTTAAATCAGCTTTACAAACCAACATGCAATCCAATTAAAGTACATAGAACTAATCCCATGCATTTATCCGCTAAATTAATTGTTATGTATCTTGTCTGAACTTTTGTTCTAATAATTCAGTTTTCTTGTTTTATGTAGGACTGGATTGTACAGTATGACCCGCCTGATGAGCCTAAGGTATTCATTCAAATGATGTTTATTTGAAATTATAATTTTTTTCTTTTAATAATTCTAATCAGATGCAATATTTTTCTATTTAGGAATATATTCATAGAGTTGGAAGAACGGCTCGTGGGGAAGGTGCGAAAGGACACGCTCTATTGTTTCTCTTACCAGAAGAGCTTAAATTTCTTACATATTTGAAGGTATGATATAAAATTTTAACAATATTATATTCTAAAAAAAGATTACAAATATAGCAGTAATAATAGTGTCTAGTTTGTAGTTTGTACTTGAAATGATTGGGATTAATTAGGGTTTAGTAGTTTCAAATAATTTATTGTTTGTAATGCCAGAAGAGCTTCTGATAATTTTAATATCATGCAATTACATTGAAGTTTTTAGTGAGAAAAGTGCCTAATTATTAAATTAAGGTTATTTTGGCATTTTTTTTAATATAATTTTGGTGTTTTGTTTTTAATGGCAGGAAGCCAAGGTTCCTTTGAAAGAATACGAGTTCAATGAGAAAAGGGTGCAAAATTTGCAATCTCACCTGGTTTGTTTATTTACTCAATTATTTTTTCTAATTAAATTCTAGAGTTTTAAAAAAAAAATATGCTGAAGCTTTAAGAATTAATTGAAAATCGATAAAATGAAATTGATACACAGGAAAAAATAGTGGGAGAAAATTACTACTTGAACCAATCAGCTAAAGATGCTTATAGATCCTACATTTTAGCATATAATTCCCATTCAATGAAGCATATATTTAATGTGCACAGCCTGAATCTTAAGGTACACAATATGAATTTCCCAAATAAACAAAAAAGGATAATCTTGACAGACTAAATTGTAATTTGTGTTTTTTAATAGGATATAGCTGCGTCCTTTTGTTTTAATAACCCTCCGAGAGTGGATATTGCGTTGGAGAGCAATGCATCGAAATCCAGAAAGAAGATGAGAAAAATTGAAGGCAGCAAGAAACACGGAATTAATGCGAAAAATCCGTACGGAAACAACAATGATTCAAGGCAGTTTAGTAGGGTTTAGAAATTAGAATTGGTTGGATAATTATTTGTAATAGTAAAATTTTGATGATGCGGGTTTGGGAATTTTCAGCTTTCTTGGATGAGTGGAATTTATGAATTTGTCAAATTCTGTAACGTTTATGTAATGCTGAGTTAGCTTATTTTTGAGAAAATTTTATTAATGAGGGATTTTGATTCCAAAACTGAACCGAATGAATCGCGTCTTGTTTATATGTGTTGATTTGTCCTATCTGCCGTATAATTTTTATTATGTCTAATTTTTTTTATCTCTAGTATATATATATTTTTACCATATAGATAGTTCAGCATTATGTTGTTTTATTAAGTTAAGGGTGTATATTATATTTATTATTATACTTTCTTACATGTATTGTGTTTATACGCCGTTCTTTATATATTTAATGTTTATATGTTTTATAGCAAATATGATTTATGTAATGTTCTAATACATCATTTTACTATATACTATTTTAATTGGACCTGCCAGCCAGTAGTTGGGTTTCTTGCATGATTGCATCGCCTTGAAACTATTGATTGATGTCAATTTTCCAAGCAAAATCAAAGAAAAATAAACTTGAATTATTTCCAAAATTGGTGATGTAAGGTATCCATGAGAAACAGAAAGGTAATAAGTGGAGTTACTAACTCTTTTTGCCTCTTATTAAGTGAAGTTATGAACTCCTTTTAATGTAATTTAAGAAAGAGAAACCTTCCGAGTTATAACTCTTAATTCTTATTAATTAAGGGTACACACAAAGATTACCCCCATTTATATAAACCATCCCAATCTTCTACCCTAAAAATCAAACAAAAACTGGATTCCATTCTTCAAGGACTCCGACTCATTATTACCAAAAAAACAAAACAAAAATGGAGTCCTTGAAGAATTTTACAATAGCAATCTTAATCCTATCCATCACAATGAAATCTCATGCATTCACAATATGCAATGTCCCGTCAAATGAGATGTTGAATTACTGCAAATCAGCAGTCTCAGATAATTCTGCAACTGCTGCTGATCCTTCGAAAGAATGTTGTGATTTGCTCGTGAAGGCAGATCTCATGTGCTTTTGCCGTCATTTGGACTCGCGATGGATGTTTTTCTTAGGCATCGATAAAAAACTCGCTATGGAACTTCCTGCCAAATGCAACCTCACTAGACCGGCCGGCGAATGTTGATTGTTTTGTGGTAGAATTATTGATTTCATTCTGAAGGCTTAAAAATAAAATGTTAGGTTTTCCGTTCGGATTTAAAAGTAGTTTGAAATGATAATGTTAATGCAATAAAGTAAATGTAGGTTTATTTAAGTTTTTTGTTTTCTGTATTTTATTTATTTATTTCTGGTGCCATATATAAATGTTATAAGATTCTTTTTCTTTATTGAAATATAAGATTCTTTCATTCATTTTTTAACTTTGATCAGCGGTGAAATTCAATAATTAGTTTTTTATTTTATTTTTGTTACGATATTATCCTCTATCCATTACACCCACCCACACACACACAAAAAGAAAAAAACACCAATCTTTGGGCAATTCTAACAGGCCACCTCACAATTTTACTTCAACCATCCGTTTAACCCCTTTTGGCAGAATTACCTCCTTTCATTTTTCAAAAATGTAGATATTTTATCGTGCTCTTTGTGATGTTGATGAGATGGCAAATTTTGATTGGTCAATTTGGTAGTTCTTATTTTATTTGTGATTTTGAAACGATCAATTCAAGAAACAATCACATAATTTATGTGTGATGGCCATTTTGTGATTTTATATGTAATGAATGAGTTTTGTCTTATGATTTTGCATAACTGCTGGTACTTGTGTGTAATTAAGAATTAATAATAACATTACAGGCATACAAGCAAATATAACTTCAAATTGGGTGAATAACAAAAAAAATCTGATTATTGTTAAAAAAATAGTTTCACTGCAGTAAATAATTATTCCCTTTTTTGCGGTATTTCAATAAATTGATTTACTTCGGATTGAGGTTGTAATTTTTCTGATTTTTGTAATGGCAAGACCAATAGTCATTTTTATCACAGAAACGAGAAAAAGGTATCTCTTTTCTTACTAATTTTTAAAAATAGAAGTTAAATCTTAAGCTTGCACCTCTCCCCTTTTCGTAGTTAAGCTTTAAAGTAACACCCAATTGTGTTGTTGGAATCAATTATTGAAGCATTTATTGTCCAAATATCATCAATTTCATAATTATGCCAGCTGAAAGTTTTAACTACATTGATTCCGCATGTTATTCTTTTTTTTTGAAATAATATGCATGTTATTCTACATGCTTTTCCTACTATTTGGGTTATTTGCTATACGAAGTTCGATTGTTTAAACAATCAATATGAACATATAATTTATATAAATTTAAGTAGAAATTTGTTGAATATCAGAATATTCACTGCGCTGATCATGACAGTAAAAGAAAAAAATAAGTTTGAGAGAACATAATTGAACTGGATTTTAATTTGTACATTTGCTAGCATGCTCCTATAAAAATTAACATGTATAGCTTTGAAAGCTTGAATGAGTGAAGAACTGAAGATGTGTATGAATTGTAAATCACATGCTAAGTTTTATATTTGTATTACTCACAACAATAAAAAAATAGCAATACTAAACTGAAATATTAATAGCAAAATGTAGGGAATTTAAATAGTTTATTATTATTTTGATACTGCAGCGGAGTGCGGGAATATCCTAGTTCATTAATCAACGTAAAAGTGAAATCAGAAGTTGTCATTTCGTAGCTTATAAATTTCGACTCATTTATTTTAAAGTTTATTAAATTGGTCTAAATTTACCAAAGTTCTCATAGCCTAACCATTGAACAGCTTGGTTGAAATACTTGAGATTAAGAATTTAAATCCCAAATATATCAACTATCAATGAAGGGAAATGCTTTCTTTTTCTTTCCTTACATAATATATTTCTCACTTGAGGAACGTAAAAAAAAAAAAAGGTTTGGCGAAGCAAAACATAATTGCTCAATCAAACGTTCTGTGATATAAAGTTGATGGAAATATACTTGTTTTTAAAAAGAGTACGAGTTTCTATTGCTTAAATTTGTCTTCTTACTTGGCCAAATTTTAATTTTAACGTTATTTTATTTTCTTAAATAAATTCTATTTTGGAAATAAATAAAATATTGTACTTTTAAAGTTTGACCACTAGGTAAATTACATAAATTCAGAACATTATATCTATATCAATTATTATCATAATTGCAAATAGCACACATCAATCATTATCATAGTTGCAAATAACGCGCTATAGCGTCGTTATAACACGAAACGCTACCCATCGGCGCCTAAACGTTGCATAATGTGATTTTATTTTCACTATATCTTAAGTCTAGTTTGGGCTATAAAAAAAAATAAGATGTTTGAATTTAAGAAGTTATTTAATGAAGAAATAATACAATTAAGATATTTTCTGTTTAAAAATAAGCCAAACAATGACTCACCTATTACAAAAAAAAAATATTTATTCTGATGATACTTAATAATATCATCTGCTACAAATTATTACATGCGCTATATCGTCCACTATATCATTCGCTAAACGCTATTCGCTACAAGAAGAACATGAACGTTACAAACTGCTGCACGCTATTTGCAACCTTGATCATTATATTTCATAAAAAAAGAACAAATTTAAAAATAAAGGCCAAATTTCATATGTACCCTACAAAGCCTCATAATTTCACGTATACCCCTGCAAAAAGTGAAATATCACAAATATATAAATACCCCTATAAAATCACTCAAATATCATGGATACCCCCACAAAACCATGTATATATCATGAATACCCCTACAAAATTATTAAAATATGACAAATATCCTTGTCGTCAATATTCCGTCAAAATCTACACTATACTAAAATAGTACATTTTAAATTTATATAGCATCAAATTATCTTATGCTTCTGATTGTAACTTAAAATCAGAAATTCTTGCTTTCCTCAGATAAACATTTCAGCACTTGATTGGAGCTGAGAATGTTAATAACCTATACAGGGGGCGTCATTATAATTTCGGCATAACTCAGAGACTGTGTACAAATTTCCAAAAGAAAACGAATGTTCAATTGGGCTTAATTATCCAGCCCACTAATCTCACCAGTTAATCACATATATTTTTTTTAGAATACGCAATAGACGATCACCTATTGTTGCTTATATTATAAAAATAAAGTCTTCGTATTTACAATCAGTCATCACATCTCCAAATAAAATTAAAAGTATAAATAAGAAGAAGAAGGAAAGCAAGTAACAATTTTTTGTTTCCGACAACTCTACCCGACTCGATAAGATTATGCCATCAACTGTTATTCTTCCATTCGAATATCATTTTGATGGTTCTTGTTACAATAACTTGATAATTTGAGGCTACTCCGTTAAAAATCCGGTTATTTCTTTCCAACCAAGGGAACCATGATCCGGTTAACCAAGTAGAATCCCGCTGTGAAGTATGGTAATATTTTCATTTTGCGCGAGGTAGCTCCATGTCCTGATCGAGTATTCACATTGGCTGAGAATATGGTCCGTTGTCTCCGTCGCTTTCTTGCATAGATAGCAAATAGACGGGCACATTACGCCTCTTTTCTAGATATTTGGGAAGTCATAATCTTATTGTTTATGGTCAACCAGGCGAAGATCCTCAACTTGAGGGCACTTTTGATCTTCCACAATCTTTGTGTCCATGCATATTGTAGTCCTGGATTTATAATGAAATCATAAGATGACACTGTAGTGAACTCACCATTGTTAGTACATCTCCATGTGGGGTTTATATTCCTTTCCAATGACGTACGGAAAACCGGGACAAGGTGGATTAGATCTTTAATGAAGAAAGAAGAGATCGAGTTGGGAATGTTCTGTAGGATTAGTGCCCTAGGCCAAATGTATTTGTGCTAGGAAATGGATTATGTATTAAGACCAGTTTTTAAATAGCGGCGTAATTGCGGAACTTACCCATAAACGCAATTGGCGAAGAAAAATTATAGCAACAATATCGTTTTCGCCGCTACAGACGCTATAGCGGTGCTATTGCGGTTGAAATAGCGGAAAAAACCGGCGCTATAGCGCTATTTGGATAGTGTTTTTTTTTATTTAGACTTAAAATTCATTAATCCGAACCCAATCCAATAAGTAATTAAATCCAAACCCAATAAGTAAATAAACCCAAACCCAAAAAAAATAAAACACATTTCTTTCTCCATAGGCAAACGAAGGCAAAAAAAATGATAAAGACAAAAAAAATGATAAACCCAAACCCTACATTTCTAAAATGATGAAGTTGATTCATCATGTTCATCCGAAGATGATGAAATAATGAATGCTAATTTCTCTTCATCCGAAGAGTAAATAATTAGTTTAAGTATTAATATTTATTTTGGATAATTAAGTATTTGTGTGTTTATTTTAGATAATTAAGTTTTCATATGTTTATTTTATGTTGCATGTTTAAATGCGGACAATGAATTTTGTGTGGTGCATGTTTAATTATGGATTATTGTAATATCTTTATTTATGGTGATTTTGATTTTGATTTTTATATTGAAAATTTTGTTATAACTATACAAAATGGCATTTCCCCGCTATGAGGTCGTTGCGGCGCAATAGCGCCCGCTACCGTGATCCACTACAAAAAAAGCTCAAACGCTATGGACCGCTGTATCGCAATTTAAACCATTGATTAAGACATTATTATTTATCCAATAATTGTTGTTTCTTATATATCTTTATCGCTGATCATTTCATTTAACATGGGTAGTCATGACATTAGTCTAGGGGTTACTCATGACTTACAATCTTTAGAAGATTATTGCCAGCGTTAAATGGAACCTACACGGTCACACAATGAACTCCATTCATACGGGATGAAAATACCTCAAAACAGTTGTACATATGATGTATAAATTGGTGAACGAAATAATCAACTATTGGATTGTTGATTATGCAAAAAAGTGCTATTCCGTTGTCAACGGAATAATTCTGTTCTCAACGGAATAGCTCCGTTTGGAACATAATAGATATGAAAACTGAATGACCGTGGCTGCCAAGTTTTTTTGTTAAGGAAATACCTATTCCGTTGGGAACGGAATAGTTCCGTTGGGAACAGAATAGGCGCAGATTAGGGTTTTTCAGTTATGGTAACTGAGCAATCGTTCGCCTCTCTCTCTAGTATAAATAGAAGGACAGTCCCTCTCTATTTGACACACAATTCAGAAACCTTAGAGACTGTCGTGATACAGAAAGAGAGAGAGAGAGAGAGAGAGAGAGAGAGAGAGAGTTATTTCGGAAAGTATTTCCGGACTCGTCTAGCCGAGTCCGTAAGTGTGACAAAAAGAGAGTACCGAATTTATCTCGTGGTCGGGCACGCATTTTCGTATCATTTGATCGGAGCAAATCTTGTAGAGGTAGGGGTCTTCCCAGAGGTAATAGCGCGAGTCGTTCTTTATTTTGTCCTTTTGAGCTCGAGAGAGAGTGTTTGGCAATTCGTGAGTTTCCAGGTAGTTGACGATGTCGGCGTACCAAGGCGCCATGCCATGGATAGCATAGAGTTGCTCGTCAGGAAAGAGTTCGTTGATCGGAATGATATCGCCTTCGTTTGTTGGGAGTCGGCTAAGATGGTCGGCCACCAAGTTTTCGGCTCCCTTTTTATCCCGAATCTCCACGTTAAACTCTTGAAGGAGAAGGATCCATCGGAGGAGGCGCGGCTTGCATTCCTTCTTCTTCATTAAGTGTTTGAGCGCGGCATGATCTGAAAATACAACAACTTTTGTCCCGACCAAGTATGATCGGAACTTTTCCAATGCAAAGACAATGGCCAATAGTTCTTTTTCCGTTGTTGTGTAATTCCGTTGGGCGTCATCTAGGGTCCTAGAGGCATAGTAAATTACGTGGGGTACCTTCCCGATGCGTTGCCCCAAAACCGCCCCGACACTTAGATCGCTTGCGTCGCACATGATCTCAAAGGGGAGATTCCAATCCGGTGGTT
The DNA here is from genome assembly GCA_027726005.1 of Juncus effusus. Lineage (NCBI taxonomy): Eukaryota > Viridiplantae > Streptophyta > Magnoliopsida > Poales > Juncaceae > Juncus > Juncus effusus. The sequence continues at coordinate 4,244,032 of CM050909.1, forward strand.
GAATAATGGGTGCTTCGCATAGTTTCCCCTTTAGCTTGTCGAATGCCGCCTTGCACGCATCGTTGAACTCGAATTTGATCTCTTTTTGGAGAAGCCTGCACATTGGTTGCGCTATTTTTGAGAAGTCTTGAATGAAACGCCGATAGAAGCCGGCGTGTCCAAGGAATGAGCGGACATCTTTCACATTGCGAGGGTATGGAAGTGTCTTGATAACGTCGATTTTCGCTTTGTCGACTTCCAACCCCTTTTCTGAAATTAAAAGACCTAATACAATTCCTTGGCTCACCATAAAGTGGCACTTCTCAAAATTTAAGACAAGGTTAGCTTCAACGCATTTTTCCATTATTAGGCTCAAGTTATGGAGACACTCATCGAACGAGTTGCCATAAATGGAAAAGTCGTCCATGAATACTTCAATAAATTTAGAAATATACTCAGAAAAGATCGAAATCATACACCTTTGAAAAGTTCCAGGCGCATTGCATAGTCCAAACGGCATTCTTCGATATGCGAAAGTTCCAAAGGGGCAAGTGAATGTCGTCTTCCTCTGATCTTCTGGATCGATGGCGATTTGAAAATAGCCCGAGTACCCATCCAAAAAGCAATAGTAGGGCCGCCCCGCTAATCTTTCGAGCATTTGATCGATGAAGGGGAGAGGAAAGTGATCCTTTTTTGTCGCCGCATTGAGTTTGCGATAGTCGATGCAAACTCTCCATCCGTTTTGTACTCGTGTTGGCACTTTCTGTCCTTCGGCATTTTCCACAATCGTGATTCCCGTCTTCTTGGGAACTACATGGATTGGAGATACCCATTCCGAATCGGCCACCGCGTAAATAATCCAAGAAGCTTGAGAAGCTCCTTTTTCACCACCTCCATCATTACGGGATTTAACCTTCTTTGTGCTTCTCTTGATGGTTTTGATCCCTCCTTCAAAACAATTTTGTGCATACATGTCGAGGGGCTTATACCGGGCATATCGGCCAATGTCCATCCGATCGCCTTTTTATGGTTTCCAAGAGTTTCCACCAATCGGGTTTCCTGGTCAAGGGTTAGATTCGATGCGATGATGACGGGTAATGTGTTGTTTGGCCCGAGGTACGCGTATTTGAGGTGATCGGGAAGAGGTTTGAGTTCGAGAGTAGGAGCTTCTTCGATTGATGGCTTGATGCGTTCTTGCGATATTTGGAGTTTGTCGTGAGGGGAACCCGAAATGAACTTAATTTCTTCATTATGTTCTTGCTCTATTTCTTGCTTCTCATTCGTTTGTTCGATCTCCCCCCAAACATCCTCAAAAATCGCATTGTATCCCTTCGAGTACTCTTCTTCCAAGTGTTCTTCAACCATTTCATCGATCTCGTCAATAATGGTTAAGCTCGATACATTGTAGTCGTTCGGGTACTTGATGGTGTCAAATATGTTGAAGGTGATTTTCTCGTTGTCGAATTCCATGGACATCGTTCCTGAGTGGCAGTCTATGCATGTTCGCGCAGTTCTCAAAAAGGGTCTCCCTAAAAGGATGGCGGACGAATCGGCGTTGTCGCCCATTTCAAGAATGTAGAAGTCGGCTGGGAAAACTAACCCATTCACCTTGACGAGTACATCTTCCGCGACACCTAGGACGGCGGCCGTCGAACGGTCGGCGAGTTGCACCATCACCCTTGTATCCTTTAGGTCGCCCAAACCCAAGGTCTCGTAAACGGACCTAGGCATTACGTTTATGGAGGCTCCTAAGTCGAGCATGCATCTCGCGAGTTGTTGAAGACCAATGGTGCACGGAATGGCGAAAACTCCAGGGTCTTTCTCTTTTTGCGCTACTCGCGTGTTGATGCTCATTACCGAGGGTAGGTTTATCGTCTCGTTCCCCTTTAATTTTCTCTTATTTGTGCATAGATTCTTGAAGAACTTGGCATATGGGGGGTGCATTCGGATCGCATCGATAATCGGAATGTTTACCTCCACTTTCTTGAACACCTCCAAAATATCTTTATCGAGCTCATCCTTTCGAGAGTTAACCGCTAGTCGAGTTGGGAATGGTGCGCGCTTCTTTTCCTTTTCTTGGGCGATTTCCTTCTCTTCGTTCTTTCCTTGTTCTTTCTCTTGAATTGGCTCTTCCTCTTTCCTGATCTCTTCTTGTGCTTCATCTTGTTTACACGCGCTTGAACTTGTTTCCTCATCTTGCTTTCTTGGAACCATTAACTCTTCTTCTTCGTCGTGTGAGCCAACCTCTCTCCCACTTCTTAGGCGTATCGCGTTGATGGGCTTGTACTCCGGTGGTCCCGAACCTTGAGAAGGCAACCGATTGCCCCCTTGTCCTTTCAATAAATTGACTTCCCCCGCGATTTGCTTGATTTGCATTTCCAAGTTTTGCATTTGACGCCCTTGCGTAGCTTGGTTTTGGTTAAGTGAGCTTATATCATTCTTGACGGTTCCCAACTCGGTTGTGAGGCCCGTCATTAATGCCATCATTTTATCAAGCTTTTCGTCAAGAGAAGAGATTTGGGAATTCGATGTGGAGGGTTGAGGAGGTTGTTGATGAGGGTGAACTTGAGGTTGTTGTTGCGCTTGTGCATTTGGATGAACATATACATTCGGTTTTTGGTAATTGGATTGTAGGAATGGAGGTGGCGCATCCTCATTCTTCCAACGAAAATTTGGGTGTTTCTTCCATGACTCATTGTAGGTTTGTGAGAAAGGTTGGCGTTGGTTTGAATAGCTTCCGATGGCATTGACATCTTCTTGTAGCCTATCGCACTCATCGGTCGCATGATTTGTATCCCCACAAAACTCGCATTTCCTTGGTTCGATCTTCGCGCCCACAGCTTTGAGCATTTGACTAAATCTTGTCTCGAAGTTTTGTGTGATTCTTGATTCCATTGCCTTGAGGTCAACCGTACTTGTCATGTTCACTTGACCCATTCTTCCCCCGCGTCCTTGGTTTCCTTCGGCCATGGTTTCGATAAGAGCTCGCACTTCCGATGGGGTCATGTTATTGAACGATCCTCCAGCCGAGCATTGGAGTAATCGCGCATCGAGATCGTTCATCCCTTGTAGAAATTGGTCGATAAGTGAGGTCTCGTCGAGGTTATGGTTGGGGCATGATGCGCATAATCGCACAAAACGCTCGTAGTATTCTTGAAGTGTCTCCCCTCCTCCTTGTTGGATCCCCGTGATTTCCTTGCGGATTTTGGCCGTCAACGTGCTCGGGTAGTATCGTTTTAGAAAACGCGTTCCTACCTCTTGAAACGTTGTAAAAGGACCCCCTTGCAAGTGGGTTAACCAATCCCTTGGTGCTTCCCCAAGTGTGTGGGAGAAGAGGATCAATTTGATATTATCCAAGTTATCGGATTTACCAAACAATGCTGTGCATTTACGATCTAGATTATCTAAATGTGCATAAGGGTTGTCATTTTTATGTCCTTCAAATATGGGTAATACATTTAATATAGATGGACTTAGTTTAAAATTGGGCACAGTTGGTATAACAATATTTCCAGGATTTCGAGGGATTTGATGGTCTAAAAGTTCTCCTAATGTTCTTTCTTGAGCCATTTTATGAATTTGAAATGATGATGGTGTTGAATGAGAATTAGAATTAAAAAGAGTTTGAGAGTTTAGCTTGGATGATAATGAGTGAACGGTTGGAGAGATTGGAGCTCTTTCTTGTGGCCCTTCCACTCGTTGTTGCTCCCGATTTTGTTCTTCTTCTTCTTGAGGCCCTTGGATGGAAGGAGAAGCCTCGTTACGTCCTTTTTGCCTTGAGTAAGTGTCATCTTGCTTGCTTCGTGCCTTATCCTTCTTGACCTTTCTTAGATGCTTGTTAATGTCCTTCTTTACAGGTGTGTGCACTTCGCCTTGCGATCTCGTCTTTCTCATGCACCTTCAAAATTCAATGAAACAAAAACACTAGACAATTGATTAGAAGTTAGTAATAAACTCAATTAAAGCCGTCTCCCCGGCAACGGCGCCATTTGTAAACCGCGCAAAAACCGTCGTTAAATTTCACACAATTTAGCAAAAATATTTATAATTTTCCCTAGCTCTACTCTTAAGTGTATATGTGGCCTTTTGAGTTTTAGGGGTCGAACACAAGGAGAATGGCCTTGAGATATTACAATTCTTTTCAAAAGTAAGTTTTGTTTATTCAAATGTTGTAGATTATTTAAGAAGGTTAATGATGTATTAGAATGAATTTAATCAAGTTCGTACACAATTCTTTTGAAAATTCTTTAATAATATTTCCAAATGTCCAAAAGTTGCAAATGATATGTCAATGAAAACTAGAGAATGAGATCTTCATAATATAAGGCAAATCAATTATCACTTTTATTCATATTTTTATGTAAATTTTCGTTTTAGTCCACACTTTTCATAATCAATCAACAGAGTTTTTCATAAAATCACAGAAAATCGAAAATTACTTCAAAAATCACCAAAATGTAACAGAAATTAGGAAGGCAAGTTCATATTATGTGGTAAAAATCTCAGATCAAAAGTATTCCAAAAGTTATGGTCAAAACTCAGAACATATGACAGAATTGGACAGAGAATGGTATGTGTTATTAAAAGAGGGTGTAATTCAAATTTTATCCAAACAACAATTCAATTAAAATTCAGATTGAGAAACTACACTTCAAAATGATTTACTGAGACCTATATTTTTTATTTATAGGAATTTTTTACTAATTTCTAAAAATCATAGAAAAACAGTCAGATTCAAAAATCAAAAACAGAAAATTTAAAAAATCAAAACTTTGCACAGATTTTATCTTACAAATTTAACATAAAAACATTGGGCACATATTATATGAAAGTTGTTCTAAAATATCTAAAGAATCACAAAATATTTTTTTTTTAATTTTCTTTGATCAGATCTGAAGTCAAACAATTTTTTACTGAAACTGACAGAAGCAAATTACAGAAAAATGTATTTTTGAATTTAGAGGATAAAAGTAGGGATTTTTAAGGCAATTTGATCAAGAATTGTATCATTAATCACAAAATATTCAATTTATCAGATTTGGAACAAGTTTGAATTATTTCCAACCAGAAAAACTCAGCAAATAGATCAAAATTTCAGATCAAACACCAGTCAACCAACTAGTGTTTGATCTCAATTTTTTTGAACTAAAAACTTCACTAAATCAAGCAAAAACCTCAACCAAGATTCAAGATGATAAAATGGACTTAACATGCAGGGAAATTCAGTTCTAAATGACCTAATTAATTCAACCAAATCGATTAAATCAAAAAAAACCAGATTAAACAGCACATTATGAACAGTAACCAAATCAGTCAATTTAATTCAAATTAAAGCAAGATTTCAAACAATTCAATCACAAAAGGCCTATCCCTACAAGATTCTACTCACACATGATAAGATCAACCGAAATTAGGCATGTGTTCATCATATTTTTATACAAATTGGATCTTGTGATCTAAAATTGGATACAAGAGATTAAATGAAAATTGGATCAAACCGAGACGTAGAAGATCAACCAGAAGCTTCCTTGAGTCGATTTGAACCTCCAATTGATGCTTGATCCAGCCGGAATCGATCAATTGCCTTTTTCACCAAATTCAGCCCGAATTGGTGAATTTTCACTCAAACTCGAAAATTGAAGCTCGAAAAGCTCTGAGATTCAGTAATGGAGTTACTGAAGCTTAAAGAAGATGATTGGAGAGTTGTGTGTGGAAGGAATTTGGAGAATGGAAGAATGGATGTGAGAGATTGGATGGAAGGGTGTGTTTTATAGAGAGACTGGTATGGAGAATGGGGGACAAACCGAGCGATTCTATTGGCTCAGGCAGGTCAAGTGGGGTGTACTGAAGATCTGGACGAAATTTCGTTGAATTTGGTTGAGAAATGAACGATTTTGAATCATCGGATTTTTCATCTGTTTATCGCGCGAAATTGAACTGAGTTCAGTTCAGATGCGATTTGAATCGCAGTACTGAGACTGACAGTGGGTCCCTTCAGAGTAAGTTGTGGTGAAACGGGTCGTAATCGCGTGAAACGAGTCGCTATTCCGTTATTAATCTCTGAGTTTTCAACTGTCTTTTTTGATTTTCTGCGGCGAAACGGGTCGAAACATGCGAAACGGGTCGTCTTCTTATTCAGACTTTGGCGCTGAGTTTTGAATTAGATTTCCGGATTTCATGCGGCGAAACGAGCTGCAGCTCGCTTGAAACGAGTCGCTTTTGTGTGAGCTGGGTACTGACTCATTTTAAGCTCGTTCCGTTGATCTGGTGTGGCGAACCGGTTTGAATTGCGTGAAACGAGTCATAACTGATGAAACGAGTCGTCTTCTTCTTCAGAATTGGCGCTGAATGCCTTTTCTCGATCTTCTGTGGCCTGCGATCGTGTGCTCGTCCTAAAACAATCCTCTGACAGCCTTGTGAGTTGCGAATTTGGGCTTTGGATCGATTTTTCTCTTGGATTTCAGACCCGTTTACCCGTTTCTCACAACCATCGATTCGAGCTCGTGATTTTGTACATTTCGCTGTGATTCATCAACCCAGATATCTTCTCCATCTTCTCACGAATCCACAGAGCTTTGAATGGTTGAAAACCGTTGAGTGAAACTCGAGTTTTGCTGATCTGAGTATCGTCCGTTCGCTGTTCCGCCATTGCTGACCAGAGTGTGCAAATCGACCTCTTGTTCGAAATTCACACAACGAAATCCAAAACGGTGACTCAGGCTTCGTTCGCAACTTCCTCACAATGCTTCGCAACCATTACGACTTCCCAATTCGCCTCGAATCCAGAGAATTCCTCCATTAACCAACTCGGTTTCAATTTCGCGAAAATAACCAAAAATTGCTGAACTCGCGAATCAAACTATGATTTGGAGTTGTTTTTCCATCGAATTGAGGCTTCTTAATTCATCGTGAGCCTTCACTAAAGCTTTACGACACAAAAAGAATCATCTTTGCTTGAGAAAAACGGAGAAGACCGATCGAATTCATCACACTGCCGAAATTTCGACCGTTGGATCATCCAGTTTGAAAAGTTCATTGAGGATTTCGTCGAACAGTTGATTTAACTTCAGATTTCTCACGCGATTCTGCACCATTTGATGAGTTCTTCATACGGATAGAAAGGGCAGGAAGAGAGGAAGAGAATAGAGTTGGTTTTGGCTCGAATGGTGGACTGTAGAAGGCAAGGTTGCTCGAAGAAGCTTTCTTAGGTCAGAAACATGGCTGGTTTGCTTTTGGCTGGCGGATTCCGGCGATCGCCGGCGTTCTCAGGGGTAGAGAATAATACCAAACGATTCGTCTTGTCGTGCTGAATCCAAGCATATGCAGTTTGATCGATTTTGAGCTTGTTTGAAAATCGGTTATTTGGGTGAATTTGTGTAGGGTTTTGGTAGACTTGGTCGGCCATCTTTGGCCCATGATTTGCGTTTTGGTCCAGTTCTTCATTTTATGGCCTTTTTGCCTGTAAAATCACACAAAAATGCATTAAGAGGTTTCAAATTATATTTTGTGAATTATGACTGTTTTTCATACATTTTTTTTGTGAATTATGATTGAATTTGAGATGATAAAAACCCTAAAAATGTGTATAAAAATACACATTACAATTGTGAAGATCAATAACAATAGAGTTTTTTCCGTGTATTTGATTGTAATTTTGGTGGTTTTGTGAGAACAATACAAAATTATGTTTTTTTACTTGTAGTAGACTTCTTATTTGGTGGTTTTGTGAAAATAATAATAGATTATTTTTTTCCATGTATTAGACAACAATTCGATTTTTTTGGTATTGTGACAATCAATAACAATGGAGTTTTTTCCTTGTATTAGATTTTAATTTTTGTGGTTTTGTCAACAAAAGAAAATAGTGTTTTTTCCATATATTAGACTTCTTCTTATTTTGCGGTTTCATGAAAATAACAAAAGATTGTTTTATTCTCCATATTATACCTCAATTCTATTTTTTTGGTATTGTGAAAATGAATAACAATGAAGTTTTTTCGATGTATTAATATTTAATTCTTGTGGTTTTGTGTAAAACAATACAAATTTTGTTTTTTCTATGTAGTAGACTACTTATTTTGTGGTTTCGTCAAAATAATAAAGATTATTTTTTTTCCATGTATTACACGTCAATTCGATTTTTTTGGTAATGTTAAAATCAATAACATTGTCGTTTTTTCCATCTATTTGACATTAATTTTTGTGGTTTTGTGAAAAACAAAATAAAATTGTGTTTTTTCCATTTATTAGACTTCTTATTATGTGGTTTTGTGAAATTAATAAAAGATTGTTTTTTTCCATGTATTACACGTTAATTCGATTTTTTTGGTAATGAAAATCCATAACATTGTAGTTTTTTCCATTTATTTGATTTGATTTTTTTTGGTTTTGTAAAAAACAAAACAAAATGTTTTTTTTCACAGTATTAGACATCCTAATTTCCGCTTTTATGAAAATAACAAAAGATTGTTTTATTCTACGTATTTTACCGCAATTCTATTTTTTTGGTATTGTGAAAATCAATAACAATAGAGTTTTTTCCGTGTATTAGATTTTATTTTTTGTGGTTTTGTGATAACAATACAAAATTATGTTTTTTTCCTTGTAGTAGACTTCTTATTTGGTGGTTTTGTGAAAATAATAAAAGATTGTTTTTTTTCCATGTATTAGACGTCAATTCGATTTTTTTGGTATTGTGACAATCAATAACAATGGAGTTTTTTCCTTATATTAGATTTTAATTTTTGTGGTTTCGTCAAAAACAAAAGAAAATAGTTTTTTTTTCCCATGTATTAGACTTCTTCTTATTTTGTGGTTTTGTGAAAATAACAGAACATTGTTTTATTCTATGTATTATACCTCAATTCTATTTTTTTGGTATTGTGAAAATCAATAACAATGATGTTTTTTCGATGTATTAATATTTAATTTTTGTGGTTTTGTTTAAAACAATACAAATTTTGTTTTTTCCATGTAGTAGACTACTTATTTTGGGGTTTCGTGAAAATAATAAAGATTGATTTTTTTCCATGTATTACACGTCAATTCGATTTTTTTGGTAATGTGAAAATCATTAACATTGTAGTTTTTTCCATGTATTTGATATTAATTATTGTGGTTTAGTGAGAAACTAAACAAAATTGTGTTTTTTCCATTTACTAGACTTCTTATTTTGTGGTTTTGTGAAATTAATAAAAAATTATTCTTTTCCATGTATTACACGTCAATTCGATTTTTTTGGTAATGTGAAAATCAATAATATTGTAGTTTATTTCTTGAATTTGATATTAATTTTTGTGGTTTTGTGAAAAACAAAACATAATTGTGTTTTTTCCATTTATTAGACTTCTTATTTTGTGGTTTTGTGAAATTAATAAAAGATTATTTTTTTCCATGTATTACACTTTAATTCGATTTTTTTGGTAATGAAAATCCATAACATTGTAGTTTTTTCCATTTATTTGATTTGATTTTTTTTGGTTTTGTGAAAAACAAAACAAAATCAATAACATTTTAGTTTTTTCCATGTATTTGATATTAGTCTTTGTTGTTTTGTGAAAAACAAAACAAAATTGTGTTTTTTTCCATTTATTAGATTTCTTATTTTGTGGTTTTGTGAAATTAATAGAAGATTGTTATCTTCCATGTATTAAACGTCAATTCGAATTTTTTGGTAATGTGAAAATCAATAACATTGTAGTTTATTCCTTCAATTTGATATTAATTTTTGTAATTTTGTGAAAAACAAAAGAAAATTGTGTTATTTCCATTTATTAGACTTCTTATTCTGTGGTTTTGTGAAAATAATAAAAGATTGTTTTTGTTCCATGTATTAGACGTCAATTCGATTTTTTTGGTATTGTGACAATCAATAACAAAGGAGTTTTTTCCTTGTATTAGATTTTAATTTTTGTGGTTTTGTCAAAAACAAAACAAAATTGTGTTTTTTTCCATTTATTAGACTTCTTATTTTTTTGGTTTTGTGAAGTTAATAAAAGATTGTATTTTTCCATGTATTACACGTTAATTCGATTTTTTTGGTAATGAAAATCCATAACATTGTAGTTTTTTCCATTTATTAGATTTGAATTTTTGTGGCTTTGTTAAAAACAAAACAAATTTTTTTTTTCTAGTGCATTAGACTTATTTTGCGGTTTTGTGAAAATAACAAAAGATTGTTTTATTCCATGTATTGTACCGGAATTCTATTTTTTTGGTATTGTGAAAATCAATAACAATAGAGTTTTTTCCGTGTATTAGATTTTAATTTTTTTGGTTTTGTGAGAACAATACAAAATTATGTTTTTTTCCTTGTAGTAGACTGCTTATTTGGTGGTTTTGTGAAAATAATAAAAGATTGTTTTTTTTCCATGTATTAGACGTCTATTCGATTTTTTTGGTATTGTGACAATCAATAACAATGGAGTTTTTTCCTTGTATTAGATTTTAATTTTTGTGGTTTCGTCAAAAACAAAAGAAAATAGTGTTTTTTCCATGTATTAGACTTCTTCTTATTTTGCGGTTTTGTGAAAATAACAGAACATTGTTTTATTCTATGTATTATATCTCAATTCTATTTTTTTGGTATTGTGAAAATCAATAACAATGAAGTTTTTTCGATGTATTAGATTTTAATTTTTGTGGTTTTGTGTAAAACAATGCAAATTTTGTTTTTTCCATTTAGTAGACTACTTATTTTGTTGTTTCATGAAAATAATAAAAGATTGTTTTTTTCCATGTATTACACGTCAATTCGATTTTTTTGGTAATTTGAAAATCAATAACATTGTAGTTTTTTCCATGTATTTGATATTAATTTCTGTTGTTTTGTGAATAACGAAAAAAAATTGTGTTTTTTCCATTTATTAGACTTTTTATTTTGTGGTTTTGTGAAATTAATAAAAGATTGTTTTTTTCCATGTGTTAGACGTCAATTCTATTTTTTTGGTATTGTGCCAATCAATAACAATGGAGTTTTTTCCTTGTATTAGATTTTAATTTTTGTGGTTTCGTCAAAAACAAAAGAAAATACTGTTTTTTCCATGTATTAGACTTCTTCTTATTTTGCGGTTTTTTGAAAATAACAGAACATTGTTTTATTCTACGTATTATACCTCAATTCTATTTTTTTGGTATTGTGAAAATCAATAACAATGAAGTTTTTTCGATGTATTAGATTTTAATTTTTGTTGTTTTGTGTAAAACAATGCAAATTTTATTTTTTCCATGTAGTAGACTACTTATTTTGTGGTTTCGTGAAAATAATGAAAGATTGTTTTTTTTCCATGTATTACACATCAATGCGATTTTTTTGGTAATGTGAAAATCAATAACATTGTAGTTTATTCCTTCAATTTGATATTAATTTTTGTAATTTTGTGAAAAACAAAAGAAAATTGTGTTATTTCCATTTATTAGACTTCTTATTCTGTGGTTTGTGAAAATAATAAAAGATTGTTTTTTTTCCATCTATTAGACGTCAATTCGATTTTTTTGGTATTGTGACAATCAATAACAAAGGAGTTTTTTCCTTGTATTAGATTTTAATTTTTGTGGTTTTGTCAAAAACAAAACAAAATTGTGTTTTTTTCCATTTATTAGACTTCTTATTTTTTGGTTTTGTGAAGTTAATAAAAGATTGTATTTTTCCATGTATTACACGTTAATTCGATTTTTTTGGTAATGAAAATCCATAATATTGTTGTTTTTTCCATTTATTAGATTTGAATTTTTGTGGCTTTGTTAAAAACAAAACAAATTTTTTTTTCTAGTGTATTAGACTTATTTTGCGGTTTTGTGAAAATAACAAAAGATTGTTTTATTCCATGTATTGTACCGGAATTCTATTTTTTTGGTATTGTGAAAATCAATAACAATAGAGTTTTTTCCATGTATTAGATTTTAATTTTTGTGGTCTTGTGAGAACAATACAAAATTATGTTTTTTTCCTTGTAGTAGACTGCTTATTTGGTGGTTTTGTGAAAATAATAAAAGATTGTTTTTTTTCCATGTATTAGACGTCTATTCGATTTTTTTGGTATTGTGACAATCAATAACAATGGAGTTTTTTCCTTGTATTAGATTTTAATTTTTGTGGTTTCGTCAAAAACAAAAGAAAATAGTGTTTTTTCCATGTATTAGACTTCTTCTTATTTTGCGGTTTTGTGAAAATAACAGAACATTGTTTTATTCTATGTATTATACCTCAATTCTATTTTTTTGGTATTGTGAAAATCAATAACAATGAAGTTTTTTCGATGTATTAGATTTTAATTTTTGTGGTTTTGTGTAAAACAATGCAAATTTTATTTTTTCCATGTAGTAGACTACTTATTTTGTGGTTTCGTGAAAATAATAAAAGATTGTTTTTTTTCCATATATTACACGTCAATGCGATTTTTTTGGTAATGTGAAAATCAATAGCATTGTAGTTTTTTCCATGTATTTGATATTAATTTCTGTTGTTTTGTGAAAAACAAAACAAAATTGTGGTTTTTCCATTTATTAGACTTCTTATTTTGTGGTTTTGTGAAATTAATAAAAGATTATTTTTTTTCCATGTATTAGACGTCAATTCGATTTTTTTGGTATTGTGACAATCAATAACAATGGAGTTTTCTCCTTGTATTAGATTTTAATTTTTGTGGTTTCGTCAAAGACAAAAGAAAATAGTGTTTTTTCCATGTATGAGACTTCTTCTTATTTCGATGTATTAGATTTTAATTTTTTTGGTTTTGTGTAAAACAATGCAAATTTTGTTTTTTCCACGTAGTAGACTACTTATTTTGTGGTTTCGTGAAAATAATAAAAGATTGTTTTATTTCTATGTATTACACGTCAATTCGATTTTTTTGGTAATGTGAAAATCAATAACATTGTAGTTTTTTCCTTGTATTTGATATTAATTTTTGTTGTTTTGTGAAAAACAAATCAAAATTGTGTTTTCTCCATTTATTAGACTTCTTATTTTTTGGTTTTGTGAAATTAATAAAAGGTTGTTTTTTTCCATGTATGACACGTTATTTTTGTGGTTTTGTGAAAAACAAAACAAAATTGTGTTTTTTCCGTGTATTAGACTTCTTCTTTTGCGGTTTTGTGAAAATAACAAAAGATTGTTTTATTCCACGTATTGTACCGCAATTCTATTTTTTGTGTATTGTGAAAATCAATAACAATAGAGTTTTTTCCGTGTATTAGATTTTAATTTTTGTTGTTTTGTGAGAACAATACAAAATTATGTTTTTTTCCTTGTAGTAGACTTCTTATTTGGTGGTTTTGTGAAAATAATAAAAGATTGTTTTTTTTCCATGTATTAGACATCAATTGGATTTTTTTGGTATTGTGACGATCAATATCAATGGTGTTTTTTCCCTGTATTAGATTTTAATTTTTGTGGTTTTGTCAAAAACAAAAGAAAATAGTGTTTTTTCCATATATTAGACTTCTTATTATTTTGCGGTTTTGTGAAAATAACAGAACATTGTTTTATTCTATGTATTATACCTCAATTCTATTTTTTTGGTATTGTGAAAATCAATAACAATGATGTTTTTTCGATGTATTAGATTTTAATTTTTGTGGTTTTGTGTAAAACAATACAAATTTTGTTTATTCCATGTAGTAGACTACCTATTTTGTTGTTTCGTGAAAATAATAAAAGATTGTTTTTTTTCCATGTATTACACGTCAATTCGATTTTTTTGGTAATGTGAAAATCAATAACATTGTAGTTTATTCCTTGTTTTTGATATTAATTTTTATGGTTTTGTGAAAAACAAAAGAAACTTGTGTTTTCTCCATTTATTAGACTTCTTATTTTTTGGTTTTGTGAAATTAATAAAAGATTGTTTTTTTCCATGTATTACACGTTAATTCGATTTTTTTGGTAATGAAAATCGATAACATTGTAATTTTTTCCTTTTATTAGATTTGAATTTTTGTGGTTTTGTGAAAAACAAAACAAAATTGTGTTTTTTCCGTGTATTAGACTTCTTATTTTGCGGTTTTGTCAAAATAACAAAAGATTGTTTTTTTCCATGTATAACATTTTAATACGATTTTTTTGGTACTGAAAATCCATAACATTGTAGTTTTTTCAATTTATTACATTTCAATTTTTGTGGTTTTGTGAATAACAAAACAAAATTGTGTTTTTTGCGTGTATTAGACTTCTTCTTTTGCGGTTTTGTGAAAATAACAAAAGATTGTTTTATTCAACGTATTGTACCGCAATTCTATTTTTTTGGTATTGTGAAAATCAAAAACCATAGAGTTTTTTCCGTGTATTAGATTTTAATTTTTGTGGTTTTGTGAGAACAATACAAAATTATGTTTTTTTCCTTGTAGTAGACTTCTTATTTGGTGGTTTTGTGAAAATAATAAAAGATTGTTTTTTTTCCATGTATTAGACGTCAATTCGATTTTTTTGGTATTGTGACAATCAATAACAATGGATTTTTTCCTTGTATTAGATTTTAATTTTTGTACTTTTGTCGAAAACAAAAGAAAGTAGTGTTTTTTCCATGTATTAGACTTCTTCTTATTTTGCGGTTTTGTGAAAATAATAAAAGATTGTTTTATTCTATGTATTATATCTCAATTCTATTTTTTTGGTATTGTGAAAATCAATAACAATGAAGTTTTTTCGATGCATTGTAATGTGTATTTTTATACACACTTTTAGGGTTTTATCATCTCAAATTCATTCTTAATTCACCTAAATGTATGAAAAATACTTATAATTCATAAAACATGACTTGGAACCTCTTAATACATTTTTTATATTATTTTACGGGCAAAAAGGCCGTAAGATGAAGATTTCTACCCAAAGTGCAAATCATGGGCCAAAGATGGCCAACCAAGTCTACCAAAACCCTACACAAATTCACCCAAATAACCGATTTTCAAACAAGCTCAAAATCGATCAAACTGCATATCCTTGGATTCAGCACGACAAGACGAATCGGCTGGTATTATTCTCCACCCCTGAGAACGCCGGCGATCGCCGGAATCCGCCAGCCAAAAGCAAACCAGCCATGTTTCTGACCTGAGAAAGCTTCTTCGAGCAACCTTGCCTTCTACAGTCCACCATTCGAGCCAAAACCAACTCTATTCTCTTCCTCTCTTTCTGCCCTTTCTATCCGTATGAAGAACTCATCAAATGGTGCAGAATCGAGTGTGAATTCTGAAGTTAAATCAACTGTTCGACGAAATCCTAAATGAACTTTTGAAGAACTGATGAACCAACGGTCGAGTTTTGAACAGCGGATGAATTCGATCAACCATTTCAGTTTTTCTCAAGCAAAGATGATTCTTTTTGTGTCTTAAAGCTTTAGTAAAGGCTCACAATGAATTCCGAAGCCTCAATTCGATGGAAAAACAACTCAAAATCCTAGTTTGATTCACGAGTTCAGCAGATTTTGGTTATTTTCGCGAAACTGAAACCGAGTTGGTTAATGGAGGAATTCTCTGGATTCGAGGCGGATTGGGGAGTTATAATGGTTGTGAAGCATCGTGAGGAAGTTG
Source organism: Juncus effusus (assembly GCA_027726005.1). NCBI lineage: Eukaryota > Viridiplantae > Streptophyta > Magnoliopsida > Poales > Juncaceae > Juncus > Juncus effusus. The sequence goes on from CM050909.1 coordinate 4,259,536, forward strand.
AGAACGAAGCCTGAGTCACCGTTTTGGATCTCGTTGTGTGAAATACGAAAAAAAGGTCGATTTGCACACTCTGGTCAGCAATGGCGGAACAGCGAACCGATGATACTCAAAACAGCAAAACTCGAGTTTTACTCAACGGTTTTCAACCATTCAAAGCCCTGTGGATTCGTGAGAAGATGGAGAAGAGATCTGGGTTGATGAATCACAGTGAGATGTACAGAATCACGAGCTCTAATTGTTGGTTGTGAAAAAGGGGTAAACGGGTCTGAAATTCAAGAGAAAAATCGATCCAAAGTCCAAATTCGCACTTACAAAGCTGTCAGAGGATTGTTTTAGGACGAGCACACGATCGCAAGCCACAAAAGATCGAGAAAAGAAATTCAGTGCTAATTCTGAAGAAGAAGATGACTCGTTTCGTCAGTTATGACTCGTCTCACGCGATTCAAACCGGTTCGCCACACCAGATCAGCGGAACGAGTTAAAACAAGTCAGTACCCAGCTCACACAAAAGTGACTCGTTTCAAGCGAGCTGCAGCTCGTTTCGTCGCATGAAATCCGGAAAATTAATTCAAAACTCAGCGCCAAAGGTTGAATAAGAAGACGACTCGTTTCGCATGTTTCGACCCGTCTTGCCACAGAAAATCAAAAAGACAGTTTCAAAACTCAGAGATTAATAACAGAAATAGCGACTCGGTTCACGCGATAACGACCCGTTTCACCACAACTTATTCTGAAGGGACCCACTGTCAGTCTCAGTGATGCGATTCAAATCGCATCTGAACTGAACTCAGTTCGCGCGAAATAATAGACGAAAATTCGATGATTCAAAACCGTTCAATTCTCAACCAAATTCAACGAAATTTCATCCAGATCTTCAGTACACCCCACTTGATCTGCCCGAGCCAATGGAATCGCTCGGTTTGTCCCCCACTCTCCAGACCAGCCTCTCTATAAATTCGACCGATCAACCCATTCATGAGCATTGATCCTTCCATTCTCCAAATTCTTTCAACACATCACTCTCCAATCATCTTCTTTAAGCTTCAGTAACTCCATTACTGAATCTCAGAGCTTTTCGAGCTTCAATTTTCGAGTTTGAGTGAAATTCACCAATTCGGGCTGATTTTGGTGAAAAAGGCAATTGATCGGTTCCGGCTGGGATCAAGCATCAGTTGGAGGTTCAAATCGGCTCAAGGAAGTTTCTGGTTGATCTTCTACGTCTCGGTTCGATCCAATTTTTATTTAATCTCTTGTATTCAATTTTAGATCACAAGATCCAATTTGTAAAAGAACATGAAGAACACATGCCTAATTTCGGTTGATCTTATCATGTGTGAGTAGAATCTTGTAGGGATAGGCCTTTTGTGATAGAATTGTTTGAAATCTTGCTTTAATTTGAATTAAATTGACTGATTTGGTACTGTTCATAATGTGCTGTTAAATCTGGATTTTCTTGATTTAATCGATTTGGTTGAATTAATTAGGTCATTTAGAACTGAATTTTCATGCATGTTAGTCCATTTTATCATCTTTAATCTTGGTTAAGGTTTTTGTTGATTTAGTGAAGTTTTTTTTTTAGTTCAAAAGTTGAGATCAAACACTAGTTGGTTGACTGGTGTTTGATCTGAAATTTTGATCTATTTGCTGAGTTTTTCTGGTTGGAAATAATTCAAACTTGTGCCAAATCTGATAAACTGAATATTTAGTGATTAATGATGCAATTCTTCATCAAATTGCCTAATCCCTACTTTTATCCTATAAATTCAAAAATACATTTTTCTGCACTTTTGTGTCTGTCATTCTCAGTAAAAAAATTGTTTGACTTCAGATCTGATTAAAGAAAATTATAAAAAAATATTTTGTGTTTCTTTAGACATTTTAGAACAACTTTCATATAATAATGTGCCCAATACTTTTATGTTAAATTTGTAAGATAAAATCTGTGCAAAGTTTTGACTTTTTAAAATTTTCTGTTCTTGATTTTTGAATCTGTCTGTTTTTCTACGATTTTTAGAAATTAGTAAAAAAATCCTATAAATATAAAATCTAGGTCTCAATAAATCATTTTGAAGTGTAGTTTCTTGATCTGAATTTTAATTGAATTGTTGTTTGGATAAAATTTGAATTCCACCCTCTTTTGGCAACACATACCATTCTCTGCCTAATTCCATCATATGTTCTGAGTTCTGACCATAATTGTTGGAAGAATAATCTTTTTGATATGAAATTTGTACCACATAATATGAACTTGTTTTCATAATTTCTGTTAAATTTTGGTGATTTTTGAAGTAATTTGCGATTTTCTGTGATTTTATGAATAACTCTGTTAATTGATTATGAAAAGTGTGGACTAAAACGAAAATTACATAAAAGTATGAACAAAAGTGATAATTGATTTGCCTTGCATTGTGAAGATCTCATTCTCTGGTTTTCATTGACATATCATTTGCAACTTTTGGACATTTGGAACTATTATTAAAGAATTTTCAAAAAGAATTGTGTACGAACTCGCTTAAACTCCATCTAATACATCACTAACCTTCTAAAACAATTTGCAACATTTGAACAAAACAAGACCTACTTTTGAAAAGAATTGTAATATCTCAAGGCCATTCTCCTTGTGTTCGACCCCTAAAACTCAAAAGACCACATAAACACTTAAGAGTGAAGCTAGGGAAAATTATAAATATTTTTGCTAAATTGTGTAAAAATTCAACGACGGTTTTACGCGGTTTATATGCATTAGATTTTAATTTTTGTGATTTTGTGTAAAACAATACAAATTTTGTTTTTTCCATTTAGTAGACTATTTATTTTGTGGTTTCGTGAAAATAATAAAAGATTTTTTTTTTCCATGTATTACACGTCAATTCGATTTTTTTGGTAATATGAAAATCAATAATTTTTCCATGTATTTGATATTAATTTTTGTGGTTTTGTGAAAAACAAAACAAAATTGTGTTTTTTCCATTTATTACACTTCTTATTTTGTGGTTTTGTGAAATTAATAAAAGATTGTTTTTTTCCAAGTATTACACGTTAATTCGATTTTTTTGGTAATGAAAATCCATAACATTGTAGTTTTTTCCATTTATTTGATTTGATTTTTTTTGGTTTTGTGAAAAACAAAACAAAATTGTGTTCTTTCAAAGTATTAGACATCCTATTTTGCACTTTTATGAAAATAACAAAACATTGTTTTATTCCACGTATTTTACCACAATTCTATTTTTTTGGTATTGTGAAGATCAATAACAATAGAGTTTTTTCCGTGTATTTGATTTTAATTTTTGTGGTTTTGTGAGAACAATACAAAATTATGTTTTTTTCCTTGAAGTAGACTTCTTATTTGGTGGTTTTATGAAAATAATAAAAGATTATTTTTTTCCATGTATTAGACGTCAATTCGATTTTTTTGGTATTGTGACAATCAATAAGAATGAAGTTTTTTCCTTGTAGTAGATTTTAATTTTTGTGGTTTTGTCAACAACAAACGAAAATAGTGTTTTTTCCATGTATTAGACTTCTTATTTGGAGGTTTTGTGAAAATAATAAAAGATTATTTTTTTTCCATGTATTAGTCGTCAATTCTATTTTTTTGGCATTGTGACAATCAATAACAATGGAGTCTTTTCCTTGTATTAGATTTTAATTTTTGTGGTCTTGTCAGCAACAAAAGAAAATAGTATTTTTTCCATGTATTAGACTTTTTCTTATTTTGCAGTTTTGTGAAAATAACAGAAGATTGTTTTATTCTATGTATTATACCTCAATTCTGTTTTTTTGGTGTTGTGAAAATCAATAACAATGATGTGTTTTCGATGTATTAGATTTTAATTTTTGTGGTTTTGTGTAAAACAATACAAATTTTGTTTTTTCCATGTAGTAGACTACTAATTTTGTGGTTTCATGAAAATAATAAAAGATTGTTTTTTTTCCATGTATTACATGTCAATTCGATTTTTTTGGTATTGTGAAAATCAAGAACATTGTAGTTTTTTTCCATATATTTGATATTAATTTTTATTGTTTTGTGAAAAACAAAACGAAATTGTGTTTTTTCCATTTATTAGACATCTTATTTTGTTGTTTTGTGAAGTTAATAAAAGATTGTTTTTTTTCCATGTATTACACGTTAATTCGATTTTTTTGGTAATGAAAATCCATAACATTATAGTTTTTTCCATTTATTTGATTTGATTTTTTTTGGTTTTGTGAAAAATAAAACAAAATTGTGTTTTTTCACTGTATTAGACATCCTATTTTGCGCTTTAATGAAAATAACAAAAGATTGTTTTATTCCACGTATTTTACCTCAATTCTATTTTTTTGGTATTGTGAAAATCAATAACAATAGAGTTTTTTCCGTGTATTAGATTTTAATTTTTGTGGTTTTGTGAGAACAATACAAAATTATGTTTTTTTCCTTGTAGTAGACTTCTTATTTGAAGGTTCTGTGAAAATAACAAAAGATTGTTTTTTTTCCAAGTATTAGTCGTCAATTCTATTTTTTTGGTATTGTCACAATCAATAACAATGGAGTCTTTTCCTTGTATTAGATTTTAATTTTAGTGGTTTTGTCAACAACAAAAGAAAATAGTATTTTTTCCATGTATTAGACTTCTTCTTATTTTGTAGTTTTGTGAAAATAACAGAAGATTGTTTTATTCTATGTATTATACCTCAATTCTATTTTTTCGGTATTGTGAAAATCAATAACAATGAAGTTTTTTCGATATATAAGATTTTTTTTTTGTGGTTTTGTGTAAAACAATGCAAATTTTGTTTTTTCCTTGTAGTAGACTACTAATTTTGTGGTTTCGTGAAAATAATAAAAGATTGTTTTTTTTCCATGTATTACACGTCAATTCGATTTTTTTGGTTATGTGAAAATCAATAACATTGTAGTTTTTTCCATGTATTTGATATTAATTTTTATTGTTTTGTGAAAAACAAAACGAAATTGTGTTTTTTCCATTGATTAGACTTCTTATTTTGTGGTTTTGTGAATGTTTTTTTACATGTATTACACGTTAATTCGATATTTTTTTGTAATGAAAATCTATAACATTATAGTTTTTTCCATTTATTTGATTTGATTTTTTTTGGTTTTGTGAAAAACAAAACAAAATTGTGTTTTTTCCATTTATTAGACTTCTTATTTTGTGGTTTTGTGAAATTAATAAAAGATTGTTTTTTTCCATGTATTACACGTTAATTCGATTTTTCTGGTAATGAAAATCCATAACATTGTAGTTTTTTCCATTTATTAGATTTCAATTTTTGTGGTTTTGTGAAAAACAAAACAAAATTATGTTTTTTCCGTGTATTAGACTTCTTCTTTTGCGGTTTTGTGAAAAACAAAAGATTGTTTTATTCCACGTATTATACCGCAATTCTATTTTTTTGGTATTGTGGAAATCAATAACCATAGAGTTTTTTCCGTGTATTAGATTTTAATTTTTGTGGTTTTGTGAGAACAATACAAAATTATGTTTTTTTCCTTGTAGTAGACTTCTTATTTGGTGGTTTTGTGAAAATAATAAAATATTATTTTTTCCATGTATTAGACGTCAATTTGATTTTTTTGGTATTGTGACAATCAATAACAGTCGATTTTTTCCTTGTACTAGATTTTAATTTTTGTGGTTTTGTCCAAACAAAAGAAAATAGTGTTTTTTCCATGTATTAGAGTTCTTCTTATTTTGCGGTTTTGGGGACATAATAAAATATTGTTTTATTCTATGTATTATACCTCAATTCTCTTTTTTTCTAGTGTTGTGAAAATCAATAACAATGAAGTTTTTTCGATGTATTAGATTTTAATTTTTGTGGTTTTGTGTAAAACAATACAAATTTTGTTTTTTCTATGTAGTAGACTACTTATTTTGTGGTTTCGTGAAAATAATAGAAGATTGTTTTTTTTCCATGTATTACACGTCAATTCGATTTTTTTGGTAATGTGAAAATCAATAACATTGTAGTTTTTTCCATGTATTTGATATTAATTTTTCTGGTTTTGTGAAAAACAAAACAAAATTGTGTTTTTCCATTTGTTAGACTTCTTATTTTGTGGTTTTGTGAAATTAATAAAAGATTATTTTTTTCCATGTATGACACGTTAATTCGATTTTTTTGGTAATGAAAATCAATAACATTGTAGTTTTTTCCATTTATTTGATTTGATTTTTTTTGGTTTTGTGAAAAACAAAACAAAATTGTGTTTTTTCACTGTATTAGACATCCTATTTTGCGCTTTTACGAAAATAACAAAAGATTGTTTTCTTCCACGTATTTTACAGCAATTCTATTTTTTTGGTACTGTGAAAATCAATAACAATAGAGTTTTTTCCGTGTATTAGATTTTAATTGTTGTGGTTTTGTGAGAACGATATAAAATTATGTTTTTTTCCTTGTAGTTCACTTCTTATTTCGTGGTTTTGCGAAAATAATAAAAGATTTTTTTTTTCCATGTATTAGACGTCAATTCGATTTTTTTGGTATTGTGACAATCAATAATAATGAAGTTTTTTCCTTGTATTAGATTTTAATTTTTGTGGTTTTGTCAACAACAAAAGAAAATAGTATTTTTTCCATGTATTAGACTTCTTCTTATTTTGCGGTTTTGTTAAAATAATAAAGATTGTTTTATTCTATGTATTATACCTCAATTCTATTTTTCTGGTTTTGTGAAAAACGAAACAAAATTGTGCTTTTTCCATTTATCAGACTTCTTATTTTGTGGTTTTGTAAAGTTAATAAAGGATTGTTTTTTTCCATGTATTATACGTTAATTTGATTTTTTTGGTAATGAAAATCCATAACATTGTAGTTTTTTCCATTTATTAGATTTGAATTTTTGTGATTTTGTCAGAAACAAAACAAAATTGTGTTTTTTCCGTATATTAGACTTCTTATTTTGCGGTTTTGTGAAAATAACAAAAGATTGTTTTATTCCACGTATTTTACCGCAATTCTATTTTTTTGGTATTGTGAAAATCAATAACAATAGAGTTTTTTCCGTGTATTAGATTTTAATTTTTGTGGTTTTGTGAGAACAATACAAAATTATGTTTTTTTCCTTGTAGTAGACTTCTTATTTCGTGGTTTTGCGAAAATAATAAAAGATTGTTTTTTTTCCATGTATTAGACGTCAATTCGATTTTTTTGGTATTGTGACAATCAATAATAATGAAGTTTTTTCCTTGTATTAGATTTTAATTTTTGTGGTTTTGTCAACAACAAAAGAAAATAGTGTTTTTTCCATGTATTAGAATTCTTCTTATTTTGCGGTTTTGTTAAAATAATAAAGATTGTTTAATTCTATGTATTATACCTCAATTCTATTTTTTTGGTTTTGTGTAAAACAATACAAATTTTGTTTTTTCCATGTAGTAGACTACTTATTTTGTGGTTTCGTGAAAATAATAGACGATTGTTTTTTTTCCATGTATTACACGTTAATTCGAATTGTGTTTTTTCCGTGTATTAGACTTCTTCTTTTGCGGTTTTGTGAAAATAACAAATGATTGTTTTATTCCACGTATTGTACCGCAATTCTATTTTTTTGGTATTGTGAAAATCAATAACAATAGAGTTTTTTCCGTGTATTAGATTTTAATTTTGTGGTTTTGTGAGAACAATACAAAATTATGTTTTTTACCTTGTAGTAGACTTCCTATTTGGATGTTTTGTGAAAATAAAAAAATATTATTTTTTTTCCATGTATTAGACGTCAATTCCGTATTTTTGGTATTGTAATAATCAATAACAATAGAGTTTTTTCCTTGTATTAGATTTTAATTTTTGTGGTTTTGTGAGAACAATACAAAATTATGTTTTTTACCTTGTAGTAGACTTCTTATTTGGAGGTGAGTCTAATACATGGAAAAATCACTATTTTCTTTTGTTTTCGACAAAACCACAAAAAATTAAAATCTAATACAAGGAAAAAACTCTATTGTTATTGATTATTACAATACCAAAAAACCCGAATTGACGTCTAATACATGGAAAAAAAATAATCATATTTTGTGGTTTTGTGGAAATAACAAAAGATTGTTTTATTCTATGTATTATACCTCAATTCTATTTTTTTCGTATTGTGAAAATCAATAACAATGAAGTTTTTCCGATGTATTAGATTTTAATTTTTGTGTTTTTGTGTATAACAATGCAAATTTTGTTTTTTCCATTTAGTAGACTACTTATTTTGTGGTTTCGTGAAAATAATAAAAGATTATTTTTTTTCCATGTATTACACGTCAATTCGATTTTTTTGGTAATGTGAAAATCAATAACATTGTAGTTTTTTCCATGTATTTGAGATTAATTTTTGTTGTTTTGTGAAAAACAAAACAAATTTGTGTTTTTTCCATTTATTAGACTTCTTCTTTTGCGGTTTTGTGAAATTAATAAAAGATTATTTTTTTCCATGTATTACACGTCAATTCGATTTTTTTGGTAATGTGAAAATCAATAACATTGTAATTTTTTCCATTTATTAGATTTGAATTTTTGTGGTTTTGTGAGAACAATACAAAATTATGTTTTTTACCTTGTAGTAGACTTCCTATTTGGAGGTTTTGTGAAAATAATAAAAGATTATTTTTTTTCCATGTATTAGACGTCAATTCTGTTTTTTTGGTATTGTAATAATCAATAACAATAGAGTTTTTTCCTTGCATTAGATTTTAATTTTTGTGGTTTTGTCGAAAACAAAAGAAAATAGTGTTTTTTCCATGTATTAGACTTCTTCTTATTTTTCGATTTTGTGGAAATAACAAAAGATTGTTTTACTCTATGTATTATACCTCAATTCCATTTTTTTTTGTATTGTGAAAATCAATAACAATGAAGTTTTTTCGATGTATTAGATTTTAATTTTTGTGGTTTTGTGTAAAACAATAAAAATTAACCGCAAAATAAGAAGTCCAATACATGGAAAAGACACTATTTTGTTTTGTTTTTCACAAAACCACAAAAATTAAAATCTAATACTTGGAACAAACATCATTGTTATTGAGTTTCACATAACCAAAAAAATCGAATTAACGTATAATACATGGAAAAAAATAATCTTTTGTTATTTTCACAAAACCACAAAGTAAGAAGTCTAATACATGAAAAAAAACACTATTTTGTTTTGTTTTTCAGAAACTCACAAAAATAAAAATCTAATACATTGAAAAAAACTCCATTGTTATTAATTTTCACAATAGCAAAAAAATCGAATTGAGGTACAATACATGGAATAAAACAATCTTTTGTTTTTTTCACAACACCACAAAATGAGAAGTCTAATACATGGAAAAAAACACTATTTTGTTTTGTTTTTCACAAAATCACAAAAATTAAACTCTAATACATGGAAAAAAATCTATTGTTATTGATTTTCACAGTACCAAAAAAATAGACATAACGTGTAATACATGGAATAAAATAATCTTTTGTTATTCTCACAATACATCGAAAAAACACAATTTTATATTGTTTTCACAAAACAACAAAACTAAAAATCTAATACACTGAAAATACTCTTTTGTTATTGATTTTCACAATACCAAAAAAATCGAATTGAGATACAATGCATGGAATAAAACAATATTTGTTATTTTCACAACACTGCAAAATAAGAAGTCTAATACATGGAAAAATCACAATTTTGTTTTCTTTTTCACAAAATCACAAAAATTATAATCGAATACGACGAAAAAACTCCATTGTTATTGTTTTTCACATTCCCAAAAAAACCGAATTGACGTGTAATACATGGAAAAAAACAATCTTTTGTTATTTTTACAAAACTACAAAATAAGAAGTCTAATACATGGAAAAAAAATACCATTGTTATTAATTTTCACAATACCAAAAAAATCAAATTGAGATACAATACATGGAATAAAACAATCTTTTGTTATTTTCACAAAACCGCGAAATAAGAAGTCTATAGATGGAAAAAAACACTATTTTGTTTTGTTTTTCACAAAACCACAAAAATTAAAATCTAATACATGGAAAAAACTCCATTGTTATTGATTTTCACAATACTGAAAAAATCGAATTGAGGTACAATACATGGAATAATACAATCTTTTGTTATTTTCACAAAACCGCAAAACAAGAAGTCTAATACATGGAAAAAACACTATTTTGTTTTGTTTTTCACAAAACCAAAAAAATTAAAATCTAATACATGGAAAAAACTCCATTGTTATTGATTTTCACACTATCAAAAAAATCAAATTGACGTATAATACATGCCAAAAAATAATCTTCTGTTATTTTCACAAAACCGCAAAATAAGAAGTCTAATACATGGAAAAAACAATAATTTTTTATGGTTTTTCAGAAAACCACAAAAATTAAAAACTAACAGATGGAAAAAACGCCATTGTTATTGATTTTCACAATACAAAAAAAATCAAATTGAGTTACAATACATGGAAAAAAACAATCTTCTGTTATTTTTACAAAACTGCAAAATAAGAAGTCTAATACACGGAAAAAACTCCATTGTTATTGATTTTCACATTACCAAACTAATTGAATTGACGTGTAATACATGGAATAAAACAATCTTTTCTTATTTTCACAAAACCAGATAATAAGAAGACTAATACATAGAAAAAACATAATTTTGTATTGTTTTCACAAAACAATAAAAATAAATATCAAATACATTGAAAAAACACCATTGTTATTGATTTTCGCGTTACCAAAAAAATCGAATTGACGTCTAATACATGGAAAAAATAATCTTTTATTATTTTCACAAGACCACAAAATAAGAAGTCTACTACATGAAAAAAACAAAATTTGTATTGTTTTTCATAAAACCACAAAAATTAAAATCTAATACAAGGAAAAAACTCCAATGTTATCTGTTTTCACATTACCAAAAAAATTGAATTGACGTGTAATACATGGAATAAAACAATCTTTTATTAATTTCACAAAACCACAAAATAAGAAGTCTACTACACGAAAAAAATAAAATTTGTATTGTTTTTCATAAAACCACAAAAATTAAAATCTAATACATGGAAAAAAATCCATTGTTATTGATTTTCACATTAACAAAAAAATCGAATTGGCGTATAATACATGGAAAAAAAAGACCTTTTATAATTTTCACAAAACCAAAAAATAAGAAGTCTTACATGGAAAAAACAAAAATTTTATTGTTTTTCACAAAACCACAAAGATTAAAATCTAATACATGGAAAATACTCCATTGTTATTGATTTTCACAATACCAAAAAAATCGAATGGAGGTACAATAAATGGAATAAAACAATCTTTTGTTATTTTCACAAAATCGCAAAATAAGAAGTCTTATACATGGAAAAATACACTATTTTGTTTTGTTTTTCACAAAATCACAAACATTAAAATCTAATACATGGAAAAAAAAACTCCATTGTTATTGATTTTCACAATACCAAACAAATCGAATTGAGGTACAATAAATGGAATAAAACAATCTTTTGTTATTTTCACAAAACCGCAAAACAAGATGTCTTATACAAGGAAAAATACACTATTTTGTTTTGTTTTTCACAAAATCACAAACATTAAAATCTAATACATGGAAAAAAACTCCATTGTTATTGATTTTCACATTACCAAACAAATTGAATTGACGTGTAATACATGGAATAAAACAATCTTTTGTTATTTTCTTAAAACCACATAATAAGAAGACTAATACATATAAAAAACATAATTTTGTATTGTTTTCACAAAACAACAAAAATAAAAATCTAATACATGGAAAAAACTACATTGTTATTGATTTTCACGTTACCAAAGAAATCGAAGTGACGTCTAATACATGGAAAAAAGAATCTTTTATTATTTTCACAAAACCACAAAATAAGAAGTCTACTACATGAAAAAAATAAAATTTGTATTGTTTTTCATAAAACCACAAAAATTAAAATCTAATACATGGAAAAAAACTCCATTGTTATTGATTTTCATATTACCAAAAATATTGAATTGACGTGTAATACATGGAATAAAACAATCTTTTGTTATTTTCAAAAACCACATAATAAGAAGACTAATACATAGAAAAAACATAGTTTTGTATTGTTTTCACAAAACCACAAAAATTAAAATCAAATACATGAAAAAAAAAACCCATTGTTATTGATTTTCACATTACCCAAAAAAATCGAATTGGCGTGTAATACATGTAAAAAATCGACCTTTTATTATTTTCACAAAATCACAAAATAAGAAGTCTTACTTGGAAAAAACGGAATTATTATTGTTTTTCACAAAACCACAAAAATTGAAATCTAATACATGGAGAAAACTCCATTGTTATTGATTTTCACAATACCAAAAAAATCGAATTGAGGTACAATACATGGAATAAAACAATCTTTTGTTATTTTAACGAAACCGCAAAATAAGAAGTCTAATACATGGAAAGAAACACTATTTTGTTTTGTTTTTCTGAAAATCACAAAAATTAAAATCTAATACATGGAAAAAACTCCATTGTTATTGATTTTCACAATACCAAAAAAATCGAATTGAGGTACAATAAATGGAATAAAACAATCTTTTGTTATTTTCACAAAACCGCAAAATAAGAAGTCTTATACATGGAAAAATACACTATTTTGTTTTGTTTTTCACAAAATCACAAACATTAAAATCTAATACATGGAAAACAAACTCCATTTTAATTGATTTTCGCAATACCAAAAAAATCGAATTGAGGTACAATAAATGGAATAAAACAATCTTTTGTTATTTTCACAAAACCGCAAAATAAGAAGTCTTATACATGGAAAAATACACTATTTTGTTTTGTTTTTCACAAAATCACAAACATTAAAATCTAATACATGGAAAAAAACTCCATTGTTATTAATTTTCACATTACCAAACAAATTGAATTGACGTGTAATACATGGAATAAAACAATCTTTTGTTATTTTCACAAAACCACATAATAAGAAGACTAATACATAGAAAAAACATAATTTCGTATTGTTTTCACAAAACAACAAAAATAAAAATCTAATACATGGAAAAAACTCCATTGTTATTGATTTTCACGTTACCAAAGAAATCGAAGTGACGTCTAATACATGGAAAAAAGAATCTTTTATTATTTTCACAAAACCACAAAATAAGAAGTCTACTACATGAAAAAAACAAAATTTGTATTGTTTTTCATAAAACCACAAAAATTAAAATCTAATACATGGAAAAAACTCCATTATTATTGATTTTCATATTACCAAAAATATTTAATTGACGTAAAGCTTAGGTAAAGGCTCAGAATGAATTACGTAACCTCAATTCGATGGAAAAACAACTCAAAATTATAGTTTGATTCACGAGTTCAGCAGATTTTGGTTATTTTCGCGAAACTGAAACCGAGTTGGTTAATGGAGGAATTCTCTGGATTCGAGGCGGATTGGGAAGTCATAATGGTTGTGAAGCATCGTGAGGAAGTTGCGAACGAAGCCTGAGTCACCGTTTTGGATTTCGTTGCGTGAATTGCGAACAAGAGGTCGATTTGCACACTCTGGTCAGCAATGGCGGAACAGCGAACCGATGACATTCAAATCAGCAAAACTCGAGTTTTACTCAACGGTTTTCAACCATTCAAAGCCCTGTGGATTCGTGAGAAGATGGAGAAGAGATCTGGGTTGATGAATCACAGCGAAATGTATAGAATCACGAGCTCGAATCGATGGTTGTGAGAAACGGGTAAACGGGTCTGAAATCCAAATTCGCAACTCACAAGGCTGTCAGAGGATTGTTTTAGGACGAGCACACGATCGCAGGCCACAGAAGATCGAGAAAAGGCATTCAGCACCAATTCTGAAGAAGAAGACGACTCGTTTCATCAGTTATGACTCGTTTCACGCGATTCAAACCGGTTCGCCACACCAGATCAACGGAACGAGCTTAAAACGAGTCAGCACCCAGCTCACACGAAAGCGACTCATTTCAAGCGAGCTGCAGCTCGTTTCGCCGCATGAAATCCGGAAATCTAATTCAAAACTCAGCGCCAAAAATCTGAATAAGAAGACGACTCGTTTCATCAGTTATGACTCGTCTCACCGTTTCGCCACAGAAAATCAAAAAAAAAAAAAGACAGTTTGAAAACTCAGAGATTAATAACGGAATAACGACTCGTTTCACGCGACTTATAACCCGTTTCAGCATAGCAAATCCAAGTGGGGACCACTGTCAGTATCAGTAATGCGATTCAAATCGCAACTGAACTGAATTCAGTTCATTTTCGCGCGAATAAACAGACGAGATTTCAGCGATTCAAAACCCGTTCAATTCTCAACCAAATTCAACGAAATTTCGTCCAGATCTTCAGTACACCCCACTTGACCTGCCTGAGCCAATGGAATCGCTCGGTTTGTCCCCCACTCTCCATACCAGTCTCTCTATAAAACACACCCTTCCATCCAATCTCTCTCAATCATTCTTCCATTCTCCAAATTCTTTCAACACACCACTCTCCAATCATCTTCTTTAAGTTTCAGTAACTCCATTACTGAATCTCAGAGCTTTTCGAGCTTCAATTTTCGAGTTTGAGTGAAAATTCACCAATTCGGGCTGATTTTGGTGAAAAAGGCAATTGAGCGGTTCCGGCTGGATCGAGCATCAATTGGAGGTTCAAATCGGCTCAAGGAAGCTTCTGGTTGATCTTCTACGTCTCGGTTTGATTCAATTTTCATTTAATCTCTTGTATCCAATTTTAGATCACAAGATCCAATTTGTAAAAAAATATGATGAACACATGCCTAATTTCGGTTGATCTTATCATGTGTGAGTAGAATTTTGTAGGGATAGGCTTTTTGTGATAGAATTGTTTGAAATCTTGCTTTAATTTGAATTAAATTGACTGATTTGGTTACTGTTCATAATATGCTGTTAAATCTGGTTTTTTTGGTTTAATCGATTTGGTTGAATTAATTAGGTCATTTAGAACTGAATTTTCCTGCATGTTAGTCCATTTTATCATCTTGAATCTTGGTTGAGGTTTTTGCTTGATTTAGTGAAGTTTTTAGTTCAAAAATTTGAGATCAAACACTAGTTGGTTGACTGGTGTTTGATCTGAAATTTTGATCTATTTGCTGAGTTTTTCTGGTTGGAAATAATTCAAACTTGTTCCAAATCTGAATAATTGAATATTTTGTGATTAATGATACAATTCTTGATCAAATTGCCTTAAAAATCCCTACTTTTATCCTCTAAATTCAAAAATACATTTTTCTGCATTTTGTTTCTGTCAGTTTCAGTAAAAAATTGTTTGACTTCAGATCTGATCAAAGAAAATTATAAAAAAAATATTTTGTATTTCTTTAGATATTTTAGAACGACTTTCATATAATATTTTCCCAATGCTTTTATGTTAAATTTGTAAGATAAAATCTGTGCAAAGTTTTGACTTTTGAAATTTTCTGTTCTTGATTTTTGAATCTGTCTGTTTTTCTACAATTTTTAGAAATTAGTAAAAAAATCCTATAAATAAAAAATCTAAGTCTCTGGAAATCATTTTGAAGTTTAGTTTCTCAATCTGAATTTTAATTGAATTGTTGTTTGGATAAAATTTGAATTACACCCTCTTTTAGCAACACTTATCATTCTCTGTCTAAGTCTGTCATATATTCTGATTTTTGACCATAACTTTTGGAATATCAATCTTTTTGATCTGAAATTTTTACCACATAACCTTAACTGGCTTTCCTAATTTCTGTAAAATTTTGGTAATTTTTGAAGTAATTTTCGAATTTCTGTGATTTTATGAAAATTCCTGCTGATTGATTATGAAAAGTGTAGATTAAATAAAAATATGAACAAAAGTGATAATTGATTTACCTTGCATTGTGAAGATCTCATTCTCTAGTTTTCATTGACATATCATTTGCAACTTTTGGACATTTGGAACTATTATTAAAGAATTTTTAAAAAAATTGTGTACGAATTTGATTAAAATCCATCTAATACATCATTACCCTTCTTAAACAATTTACATCATTTGAACAAAACAAAGACCTACTTTTGAAAAGAATTGTAATATCTCAAGGCCATTCTCCTTGTGTTCGACCCCTAAAACTCAAAAGACCACATATATACTTAAGAGTAAATCTAGGGAAATTATAAATATTTTTGCTAAATTGTGTGAAATTTAACGACGGTTTTGCGCGGTTTACAAATGGCGCCGTTGCCGGGGAGACGGCTTTAATTGAGTTTATTACTAACTTCTAATCAATTGTCTAGTGTTTTTGTTTCATTTGAATTTTGAAGGTGCATGAGAAAGATGAGATCGCATGGCGAAGTGCACACACCTGTAAAGAAGGACATTAACAAACATCTAAGAAGGGTCAATTATTATTATATATTATAAATTATATATAATAATTTATAATATATAATAATGAATTTTCTCTAGTGGCTTGCATCAAGTTTTTAACTAACCCATCTCATATTTTCTCTAGTGTTTTTTTGTCTCTCTTATTTTTAAAGGTTATTAGGGCGCAAGATCTTCAATGGATTGGCAAGGCGAGAGGTGAACGAGATTCAATGACGGGAAGACAAACGTGGACGGGATGGACACACGACGGCTATCGAAGGCACAATGACGAAAGCTCATTCGAGCAAACACGACCTCTCTACAGGCAATCTTACGGGCAAGGAGCGTTGTTCAACCACTCGCCTAATCAAGAATCGAGGGATGAAATGTTGAACCAACCTTGGGGTTCTCAAACTCAAATGAACTTCCAAAACCCGTACACGCCTGCCACACCAACCCATTCATTCCAACCTTACCTCTACCAAGACGAGTACTATCCTCCGAACCAGGAGTATCAACAACCTCAAACCTCTTCTGATGAAAAATTGCACGCGAAACTGGACCTCTTCGAGAAACGCTTCTTAGAAATGTCGAACTCGCTCATGGAGATATTCAACAAACGAGAACCCATCATCCAACTTCATCAAGATGAAGTTAGCCATTGTGATGAGGGTCTTAGGATTTTTGAACAAGAAGAAATTGGGGAATCTCTTTGTGATGAGGGTTCTAGGATTTTTGAAGAATTAGGTGTTGAGGGTTCTCAAGGTGAGTAGGAGAAGAAAATGCTCGAAGGGGAGAAAAATGAGGAGAACAAGGACGCAAACTTCGAGTTGGAGGAACATTTGTTTGATGGGGAATGTGGGTCAAATGAGGATTTCGGAATTGTATTTTGTGAAAACTCGAGTGATGTGGAATGTGAATCGAAAGGGGGGTCAATGGTTGACTTTTATAAGGTCTCGAGCAATGGGAAACACGAGTCATGTGATAACTCACTGGTTGAACCTTTCGACGAGTCGAGTGCCACCAAAACCCAAGAATTGGTTAAAGAAAATACTTTTGAGAAACTATGGGTCGAGAACGAGGATGAGTCAAACCATGACTCAAAGATTGAATCGGGCGAAATTCCGAGTGCTACAAACCCTAGTTTTGACTTAGAGGACTTTTGGAATAATGTGGAATGCGAGTCAAATCATGACTCCAAGAGTGAATCTTGCGACGAGTCGAGCGATACTAACCTAAGTTTTGAATTCAAGGAGTCGCGTGTTAAGGACGAGAAGGAGTCAAACCATGACTCAATGGTTGAAACATACGACGAGTCAAGCACCCTAAATCACGAGCCAACTTCACCAAATTCCCGACATCCTATCTCTTGCCAAACCATACATTACACCAACCTTGAGATAAGCGGTGTGATGTACATCGACCTGCCAACCAATCAAGAAGGAGTAAAGTTGGGTATTGAATTACCCCTCTCAACGAAAACCGATCTCAAACTCCTTTCAAAACCAGGAAGACCAGTCAATTCTATCTACAAAACCAAGGATAGGCAACACGGACCGAATCGCTTACCGCCGAGTGAGCTCCTACAAGGATTTGCTCACATTTACGACCCGTTCGAGAGAGGCTAACACGAAGGCGTCGGGCTCAAGACGTAAAACGGGAGCGCTTGGCGAGAGGCAACTCGTCGTGTCAGGTCGTATTTTTCCTTTCTTTATTTTATTTTTCTTCTTTTTTTACAAAACTCTCTTTCACACTTAAACATTTGCTACGCAAAAGTTTAAGTGTGGTGGGGGAGGTTTTGCATAAAACCCTAACAATTTTTCCAATTTCCACAAGAGTCTCATTTTTGAACTTTTTGTTTGAGGACAAACAAAGGTTTAAGTGTGGTGGGGTGGTTTTGTGCAAAACCAAGTTTTGTTTTCTTGTAAAAATGTAAAAATTCATAAAAACTGAAAAAAATTAAAAAATTTCAAAATTTCAAAAACAACAACAAAACTCATAAATACCATAAAAATTTAAATTTTTACTTATTTTTCTTTCGTTTTTGTGAATAAAATGTTGTGTGTTTTAAAAGGAAAAGATTTTAAATGAAAAGTAAATAAAAGGTT
The DNA here is from genome assembly GCA_027726005.1 of Juncus effusus. NCBI lineage: Eukaryota > Viridiplantae > Streptophyta > Magnoliopsida > Poales > Juncaceae > Juncus > Juncus effusus. The sequence goes on from CM050909.1 coordinate 4,277,992, forward strand.
TTGTAAAAACAAATTTTAAAACTAAGCCCTCTCAAGCAAATTTTGAAAACACTTAGGGTTTTGGAAAATGATGAAAAAAATTTGAAAATTCAAAAAGAGATTAATTATCATCATGAATGCCATATTTTCCACCTCATCTCATCTATAATATCCATTTAAAATCCATTAAACGTTTCGAAAATTCATAAATATTTCACTTGCCCCTTTAATGAAATTATAAATCGTTTTCTTTAAAGTAATGCTGTGATTAAAACTTTTGAGAAATCAAACCTTACTTTTAATACCACTAGTTTCGCAAAATTTTTCTAACTCAACCTATCTTTCATGACATAGCTAATGACTCGTATGCCCATCTCTAATTTTCGCACTAAAAGCAAGTGACCGAAATCGTAACCTGTTATCCCTTCACAAAAAAAAGAATTCAAAAATGTGAAAATTATTTTAAAAACCCTTGAAAAAGAAAAAATTTTACATATCCGCAATAGAAAATGAAGGATTTTTTGTATGTGCAAAGCACAGCTTGTCTTTTGATAACATGAGTGGATCACATACCAACCTTTACGTGTTTATAAAAGAGAAAGTTGAGTTAGTTGAAACTTTTCGGGTAAATTTTATAAATTCACCATTTTAAATTTAGGGGGAGAAAATATCAAAAACAAAATTAGGGCATTACTTTTTGGAAAAAGGTTCGTATTTGAAGGATTGGGGGATTTTAAATAAATTTGAATTTGAAATTATTAATGGATATTCATCGACCTTCGTGTATTATTATAATAATCAAATATTAGTATATAACATTCATGGCAATAACTAAATCTCTTTTCAAAACGCTTTAACTGATTCTAAAAACCCTAAAACTTGATTTTATTTACGCTTGAGGGCAAGCTTGGTTTAAGTGTGGTGGAATTTGTAATGTGTATTTTTATACACATTTTTAGGGTTTTTATCATCTCAAATTCAATCATAATTCACATAAAATGTATGAAAAACAGTCATAATTCACAAAATATAATTTGAAACCTCTTAATACATTTTTGTGTGATTTTACAGGCAAAAAGGCTATAAAATGAAGAATTGGACCAAAACGCAAATAATGGGCCAAAGATGGCCAACTAAAAACCTCAAACACTCTACAAAAAATTCCCCAAACTTTTACGACAATTCAAAAACCTTCTACAACCAAGTCAGACCGAGCCAAACGCCAAAAATCGCCAAATTGACCAAAAGTCTACTTCTCCAAAATGGGTCAAACGGTATACCAAAACGAAGAGCTCAACGAAACGAACCCAACGGTACAATCCTCGCGATCAGAAACCTTCTAGAACTCTCAGAATCACCAATTGAAAATCAGGTCAAAAATTGGTCAAAGTCAACGAATTGACCAGGTCAAACCCATCTTCTTCAAACCTCATAATTCACAATTCTGCTCGAAATCGAACAAACAAGCCAACCATGGATTCAGCATGACGAGACGAACATGCCGGTGCCATTCTCCGGTCTTTAAAGTTCCGGCGATCGCCGGAATTCGGCCAAAACAAGTGCCAAAAACTGACCGAAACCATGGTTGATCTGCCGTGCCATCCACCATCATCCATTCGAGCCAAAACCGATCTCATTCTCTTCTCCATCGTCTACCCTTTCTAACCGTATGAAGAACTCGTCGAATGATGCGAAATCAAGCGAGAAATCCGTGTTTCCGTAATCTGTTCGACGAAATCCTCAATGAACTTTTCAAACTGGATGAACCAACGGTCGAGTTTCGAACAGCGGATGAATTCGATCAACCATTTCCGTTTTTCTCAAGCAAAGATGATTCTTTTTGTGTCGTAAAGCTCAGGTAAAGGCTCAGAATGAATTACGAAACCTCAATTCGATGGAAAAACAACTCAAAATCATAGTTTGATTCACGAGTTCAGCAGATTTTGGTTATTTTCGCGAAACTGAAACCGAGTTGGTTAATGGAGGAATTCTCTGGATTCGAGGCGGATTGGGAAGTCATAATGGTTGTGAAGCATCGTGAGGAAGTTGCGAACGAAGCCTGAGTCACCGTTTTGGATTTCGTTGCGTGAATTGCGAACAAGAGGTCGATTTGCACACTCTGGTCAGCAATGGCGGAACAGCGAACCGATGACATTCAAATCAGCAAAACTCGAGTTTTACTCAACGGTTTTCAACCATTCAAAGCCCTGTGGATTCGTGAGAAGATGGAGAAGAGATCTGGGTTGATGAATCACAGCGAAATGTACAGAATCACGAGCTCGAATCGATGGTTGGTAAACGGGTCTGAAATCCAAGAGAAAAATCGATCCAAAGTCCAAATTCGCAACTCACAAGGCTGTCAGAGGATTGTTTTAGGACGAGCACACGATCGCAGGCCACAGAAGATCGAGAAAAGGCATTCAGCGCCAATTCTGAAGAAGAAGACGACTCGTTTCATCAGTTATGACTCGTTTCACGCGATTCAAACCGGTTCGCCACACCAGATCAACGGAACGAGCTTAAAACGAGTCAGCACCCAGCTCACACGAAAGCGACTCATTTCAAGCGAGCTGCAGCTCGTTTCGCCGCATGAAATCCGGAAATCTAATTCAAAACTCAGCGCCAAAAATCTGAATAAGAAGATGACTCGTTTCATCAGTTATGACTCGTCTCACCGTTTCGCCACAGAAAATCAAAAAAAAAAAAAAAGACAGTTTGAAAACTCAGAGATTAATAACGGAATAACGACTCGTTTCACGCGACTTATAACCCGTTTCAGCATAGCAAATCCAAGTGGGGACCACTGTCAGTATCAGTAATGCGATTCAAATCGCAACTGAACTGAATTCAGTTCATTTTCGCGCGAATAAACAGACGAGATTTCAGCGATTCAAAACCCGTTCAATTCTCAACCAAATTCAACGAAATTTCGTCCAGATCTTCAGTACACCCCACTTGACCTGCCTGAGCCAATGGAATCGCTCGGTTTGTCCCCCACTCTCCATATTAGTCTCTCTATAAAACACACCCTTCCATCCAATCTCTCTCAATCATTCTTCGATTCTCCAAATTCTTTCAACACACCACTCTCCAATCATCTTCTTTAAGTTTCAGTAACTCCATTACTGAATCTCAGAGCTTTTCGAGCTTCAATTTTCGAGTTTGAGTGAAAATTCACCAATTCGGGCTGATTTTGGTGAAAAAGGCAATTGAGCGGTTCCGGCTGGATCGAGCATCAATTGGAGGTTCAAATCGGCTCAAGGAAGCTTCTGGTTGATCTTCTACGTCTCGGTTTGATTCAATTTTCATTTAATCTCTTGTATCCAATTTTAGATCACAAGATCCAATTTGTAAAAAAATATGATGAACACATGCCTAATTTCGGTTGATCTTATCATGTGTGAGTAGAATTTTGTAGGGATAGGCTTTTTGTGATAGAATTGTTTGAAATCTTGCTTTAATTTGAATTAAATTGACTGATTTGGTTACTGTTCATAATATGCTGTTAAATCTGGTTTTTTTGGTTTAATCGATTTGGTTGAATTAATTAGGTCATTTAGAACTGAATTTTCCTGCATGTTAGTCCATTTTATCATCTTGAATCTTGGTTGAGGTTTTTGCTTGATTTAGTGAAGTTTTTAGTTCAAAAATTTGAGATCAAACACTAGTTGGTTGACTGGTGTTTGATCTGAAATTTTGATCTATTTGCTGAGTTTTTCTGGTTGGAAATAATTCAAACTTGTTCCAAATCTGAATAATTGAATATTTTGTGATTAATGATACAATTCTTGATCAAATTGCCTTAAAAATCCCTACTTTTATCCTCTAAATTCAAAAATACATTTTTCTGCATTTTGTTTCTGTCAGTTTCAGTAAAAAATTGTTTGACTTCAGATCTGATCAAAGAAAATTATAAAAAAAATATTTTGTATTTCTTTAGATATTTTAGAACGACTTTCATATAATATTTTCCCAATGCTTTTATGTTAAATTTGTAAGATAAAATCTGTGCAAAGTTTTGACTTTTGAAATTTTCTGTTCTTGATTTTTGAATCTGTCTGTTTTTCTACAATTTTTAGAAATTAGTAAAAAAATCCTATAAATAAAAAATCTAAGTCTCTGGAAATCATTTTGAAGTTTAGTTTCTCAATCTGAATTTTAATTGAATTGTTGTTTGGATAAAATTTGAATTACACCCTCTTTTAGCAACACTTATCATTCTCTGTCTAAGTCTGTCATATGTTCTGATTTTTGACCATAACTTTTGGAATATCAATCTTTTTGATCTGAAATTTTTACCACATAACCTTAACTTCCTTTCCTAATTTCTGTAAAATTTTGGTAATTTTTGAAGTAATTTTCGAATTTCTGTGATTTTATGAAAATTCCTGCTGATTGATTATGAAAAGTGTAGATTAAATAAAAATATGAACAAAAGTGATAATTGATTTACCTTGCATTGTGAAGATCTCATTCTCTAGTTTTCATTGACATATCATTTGCAACTTTTGGACATTTGGAACTATTATTAAAGAATTTTTAAAAAAATTGTGTACGAATTTGATTAAAATCCATCTAATACATCATTACCCTTCTTAAACAATTTACATCATTTGAACAAAACAAAGACCTACTTTTGAAAAGAATTGTAATATCTCAAGGCCATTCTCCTTGTGTTCGACCCCTAAAACTCAAAAGACCACATATACACTTAAGAGTAAATCTAGGGAAATTATAAATATTTTTGCTAAATTGTGTGAAATTTAACGACGGTTTTGCGCGGTTTACAAATACATGGAAAATACTCCATTGTTTTTGATTTTCACAATACCAAAAATATCGAATTGAGGTACAATACATGGAATAAAACAATCTTTTGTTATTTTCACAAAATCGCAAAATAAGAAGACTAATACATGGAAAAAACATTATTTTGTTTTGTTTTTCATAAAATCACAAAAATTAAAATCTAATACATGGAAAAAACTCCATTGTTATTGATTTTCACGTTACCAAAAAAATCGAATTGACGTCTAATACATGGAAAAAACAATCTTTTATTATTTTCATGAAACCACAAAATGAGAAGTCTACTACATGAAAAAACCAAAATTTGTATTGTTTTTCATAAACCACAAAAATTAAAATCTAATACAAGGAAAAAACTCCAATGTTATTTGATTTGACAATACCAAAAAAATTGAATTGAGGCACAATACATGGAATAAAAGAATCTTTTGTTATTTTCACAAAACCACATAATAAGAAAACCAATACATAGAAAAAACATAATTTCGTATTGTTTTCACAAAACAACAAAAATAAAAATCTAATACATGGAAAAAACTCCATTGTTATTGATTTTCACAATACTGAAAAATCGAATTGAGGTACAATACATGGAATAATACAATCTTTTGTTATTTTCACAAAACCGCAAAACAAGAAGTCTAATAAATGGAAAAAACACTATTTTGTTTTGTTTTTCACAAAACCAAAAAAATTAAAATCTAATACAAGGAAAAAACTCCATTGTTATTGATTTTCACACTATCAAAAAAATCAAATTGACGTATAATACATGCAAAAAAATAATCTTCTGTTATTTTCACAAAACCGCAAAATAAGAAGTCTAATACATGGAAAAAACAATAATTTTTTATGGTTTTTCATAAAACCACAAAAATTAAAAACTAACAGATGGAAAAGACGCCATTGTTATTGATTTTCACAATACTAAAAAAATCAAATTGAGTTACAATACATGGAAAAAAACAATCTTTTGTTATTTTTACAAAACTGCAAAATAAGAAGTCTAATACATGGGAAAAAATACAATTTTGTATTGTTTTTCATAAAACCACAAAAATTAAAATCTAATACACGGAAAAAACTCCATTGTTATAGATTTTCACATTACCAAACTAATTGAATTGACGTGTAATACATGGAATAAAACAATCTTTTCTTATTTTCACAAAACCACATAATAAGAAGACTAATACATAGAAAAAACATAATTTTGTATTGTTTTCACAAAACAATAAAAATAAATATCAAATACATTGAAAAAACACCATTGTTATTGATTTTCGCGTTACCAAAAAAATCGAATTGACGTCTAATACATGGAAAAAATAATCTTTCATTATTTTCACAAGACCACAAAATAAGAAGTCTACTACATGAAAAAAACAAAATTTGTATTGTTTTTCATAAAACCACAAAAATTAAAATCTAATACAAGGAAAATATTCCAATGTTATCTGTTTTCACATAACCAAAAAAATTGAATTGACGTGTAATACAAGGAATAAAACAATCTTTTATTAATTTCACAAAACCACAAAATAAGAAGTCTACTACACGAAAAAAAATAAAATTTGTATTGTTTTTCATAAAACCACAAAAATTAAAATCTAATACATGGAAAAAAATCCATTGTTATTGATTTTCACATTAACAAAAAAATCGAATTGGCGTATAATACATGGAAAAAAATGACCTTTTATTATTTTCACAAAACCACAAAATAAGAAGTCTTACATGGAAAAAACAAAAATTTTATTGTTTTTCACAAAACCACAAAGATTAAAATCTAATACATGGAAAATACTCCATTGTTATTGATTTTCACAATACCAAAAAAATCGAATTGAGGTACAATAAATGGAATAAAACAATCTTTTGTTATTTTCACAAAACCGCAAAATAAGAAGTCTTATACATGGAAAAATACACTATTTTGTTTTGTTTTTCACAAAATCACAAACATTAAAATCTAATACATGGAAAAAAAAACTCCATTGCTATTGATTTTCGCAATACCAAACAAATCGAATTGAGGTACAATAAATGGAATAAAACCATCTTTTGTTATTTTCACAAAACCGCAAAATAAGATGTCTTATACATGGAAAAATACACTATTTTGTTTTGTTTTTCACAAAATCACAAACATTAAAATCTAATACATGGAAAAAAACTCCATTGTTATTGATTTTCACAATACCAGAAAAATCGAATTGAGGTACAATAAATGGAATAAAACAATCTTTTGTTATTTTCACAAAACCGCAAAATAAGAAGTCTTATACATGGAAAAATACACTATTTTGTTTTGTTTTTCACAAAATCACAAACATTAAAATCTAATACATGGAAAAAAAACTCCATTTTAATTGATTTTCGCAATACCAAAAAAATCGAATTGAGGTACAATAAATGGAATAAAACAATCTTTTGTTATTTTCACAAAACCGCAAAATAAGAAGTCTTATACATGGAAAAATACACTATTTTGTTTTGTTTTTCACAAAATCACAAACATTAAAATCTAATACACGGAAAAAAAACTCCATTGTTATTGATTTTCGCAATACCAAACAAATCGAATTGAGGTACAATAAATGGAATAAAACCGTCTTTTGTTATTTTCACAAAACCGCAAAATAAGATGTCTTATACATGGAAAAATACACTATTTTGTTTTGTTTTTCACAAAATCACAAACATTAAAATCTAATACATGGAAAAAAACTCCATTGTTATTGATTTTCACAATACCAAAAAAATCGAATTGAGCTACAATAAATGGAATAAAACAATCTTTTGTTATTTTCACAAAACCGCAAAATAAGAAGTCTTATACATGGAAAAATACACTATTTTGTTTTGTTTTTCACAAAATCACAAACATTAAAATCTAATACATGGAAAAAATACTCCATTGTTATTGATTTTCGCAATACCAAAAAAATCGAATTGAGGTACAATAAATGGAATAAAACAATCTTTTGTTATTTTCACAAAACCGCAAAATAAGAAGTCTTATACATGGAAAAATACACTATTTTGTTTTGTTTTTCACAAAATCACAAACATTAAAATCTAATACACGGAAAAAAAACTCCATTGTTATTGATTTTCGCAATACCAAACAAATCGAATTGAGGTACAATAAATGGAATAAAACCATCTTTTGTTATTTTCACAAAACCGCAAAATAAGATGTCTTATACATGGAAAAATACACTATTTTGTTTTGTTTTTCACAAAATCACAAACATTAAAATCTAATACATGGAAAAAAACTCCATTGTTATTGATTTTCACAATACCAAAAAAATCGAATTGAGGTACAATAAATGGAATAAAACAATCTTTTGTTATTTTCACAAAACCGCAAAATAAGAAGTCTTATACATGGAAAAATACACTATTTTGTTTTGTTTTTCACAAAATCACAAACATTAAAATCTAATACATGGAAAAAAAACTCCATTTTAATTGATTTTCGCAATACCAAAAAAATCGAATTGAGGTACAATAAATGGAATAAAACAATCTTTTGTTATTTTCACAAAACCGCAAAATAAGAAGTCTTATACATGGAAAAATACACTATTTTGTTTTGTTTTTCACAAAATCACAAACATTAAAATCTAATACACGGAAAAAAAACTCCATTGTTATTGATTTTCACATTACCAAACAAATTGAATTGACGTGTAATACATGGAATAAAACAATCTTTTGTTATTTTCACAAAACCACATAATAAGAAGACTAATACAGAGAAAAAACATAATTTCGTATTGTTTTCACAAAACAACAAAAATAAAAATCTTATACATGGAAAAAACTCCATTGTTATTGATTTTCACGTTACCAAAGAAATCGAAGTGACGTCTAATACATGGAAAAAAGAATCTTTTATTATTTTCACAAAACCACAAAATAAGAAGTCTACTACATGAAAAAAACAAAATTTGTATTGTTTTTCTTAAAACCACAAAAATTAAAATCTAATACATGGAAAAAACTCCATTGTTATTGATTTTCATATTACCAAAAATATTTAATTGACGTGTAATACATGGAATAAAACAATCTTTTATTATTTTCACAAAACCACATAATAAGAAGACTAATACATAGAAAAAACATAATTTTGTATTGTTTTCACAAAACCACAAAAATTAAAATCAAATACATGGAAAAAAAAATACATTGTTATTGATTTTCACATTACCCAAAAAAATCGAATTGGCGTGTAATACATGGAAAAAATCGACCTTTTATTATTTTCACAAAATCACTAAATAAGAAGTCTTACTTGGAAAAAACAGAATTATTATTGTTTTTCACAAAACCACAAAAATTGAAATCTAATACATGGAGAAAACTCCATTGTTATTGATTTTCACAATACCAAAAAAATCGAATTGAGGTAGAATACATGGAATAAAACAATCTTTTGTTATTTTCACAAAACTGCAAAATAAGAAATCTAATACATGGAAGAAAACACTATTTTGTTTTGTTTTTCTGAAAATCACAAAAATTAAAATCTAATACATGGAAAAAACTCCATTGTTATTGATTTTCACATTACGAAAAAAATCGAATTGAGGTACAATACATGGAATAAAACAATCTTTTATTATTTTCACAAAACCGCAAAATTAGAAGTCTAATACATGGAAAAAAACAGTATTTTGTTTTGTTTTTCACAAAATCACAAAAATTAAAATCTAATACAAGGAAAAAACTCCGTTGTTATTGATTTTCACATCACCAAAAAAATTGAATTAACGTGTAATACGTGGAAGAAAACAATCTTTTGTTATTTTCACAGAACAACATAATAAGAAGACTAATACATGGAAAAAACATAATTTTTTATTGTTTTGATAAAAGAATAAAAATAAAAATCAAATACATTGAAAAAACACCATTGTTATTGATTTTCACGTTACCAAAAAATCGAAGTGACGTCTAATACATGGAAAAAAGAATCTTTTATTATTTTCACAAAACCACAAAAATTGATATCTAATACATGGAAAATACTCCATTGTTTTTGATTTTCACAATACCAAAAATATCGAATTGAGGTACAATACATGGAATAAAACAATCTTTTGTTATTTTCACAAAATCGCAAAACAAGAAGTCTAATACATGGAAAAAAACACTATTTTGTTTTGTTTTTCATAAAATCACAAAAATTAAAATCTAATACATGGAAAAAACTCCATTGTTATTGATTTTCACGTTACCAAAAAAATCGAATTGACGTCTGATACATGGAAAAAACAATCTTTTATTATTTTCACAAAACCACAAAATGAGAAGTCTACTACATGAAAAAACCAAAATTTGTATTGTTTTTCATAAAACCACAAAAATTAAAATCTAATACAAGGAAAAAACTCCAATGTTATTTGATTTGACAATACCAAAAAAATTGAATTGAGGCACAATACATGGATTAAAACAATCTTTTGTTATTTTCACAAACTCACATAATAAGAAAACCAATACATAGAAAAAACATAATTTTGTATTGTTTTCGCAAAACAACAAAAATAAAAATCTAATAGATGGAAAAAACTCTATTGTTATTGATTTTCACGTTACCCAAAAAATCGAATTGACGTGTAATACATGGAAAAAACAACTTTTATTATTTTCACAAAACCACAAAATAAGAACTCTATTACATGAAAAAACAAAATTTGTATTGTTTTTTACAAAACCACAAAAATTAAAATCCAATACATGGAAAAAACTCCATTGTTATTGATTTTCACAATACCAAAAAAATCAAATTGAGGTATAATACATGGAATAAAACAATCTTTTGTTATTTTCACAAAACCACAAAATAAGAAGTCTACTACATGAAAAAAACAAAATTTGTATTCTTTTTCAGAAAACCACAAAAATTAAAATCTAATACAAGGAAAAAAATCCATTGTTATTGATTTTAACATTACCAAAACAATCGAATTGGCGTGTAATACATGGAAAAAAACGATCTTTTATTATTTTCACAAAACCACAAAATAAGAAGTCTTACATGGAAAAAACAAAATTTGTATTGTTTTTCACAAAACCACAAAAATTAAAATCTAATACATGGAAAATACTCCATTGTTTTTGATTTTCACAATACCAAAAATATCGAATTGAGGTACAATACATGGAATAAAACAATCTTTCGTTATTTTCACAAAATCGCAAAATAAGAAGTCTAATACATGGAAAAAAACACTATTTTATTTTGTTTTTCATAAAATCACAAAAATTAAAATCTAATACATGGAAAAAACTCCATTCTTATTGATTTTCACATTACCAAAAAAATTGAATTGACGTGTAATACATGGAATAAAACAATCTTTTGTTATTTTCACAAAAGCACATAATAAGAAGACTAATACATAGAAAAAACATAATTGTTTTCACAAAACAACAAAAATAAAAATCTAATACATGGAAAAAACTCCATTGTTATTGATTTTCACGTTACCAAATAAATCGAATTGACGTGTAATACATGGCAAAAACAATCTTTTATTATTTTCACGAAACCACAAAATATGAAGTCTACTACATGAAAGAAAACAAAATTTGTATTGTTTTTCATAAAACCACAAAAATTAAAATCTAATACATGGAAAAAACTCAATTGTTATTGATTTTCACATTACCAAAAAAATCGAATTGACGTGTAATGCGTGGAAAAAAATAATCTTTTATTTTTTTTCACAAGAGCACAAAATAAGAAGTCTACTACATCGGAAAAACGAAATTTGTATTGTTTTTTCCAAAACCACAAAAATTAAAATCTAATACATGGAAAAAAACTCCATTGTTATTGACTTTCACAATACCAAAAAAATCAAATTGAGGTACAATATATGGAATAAAAAATCTTTTGTTATTTTCACAAAACCGCAAAATAAGAAGTCTAAAAAAACACTATTTTATTTTGTTTTTCACAAAATCACAGAAATTAAAATCCAATACATGGAAAAAAACTCCATTGTTATTGATTTTCACAATACCAAAAAAAATCGAATTGAGGTACAATATATGGAATAAAACAATCTTTTGTTATTTTAACAAAACCGCAAAATAAGAAGTTTAATACATCGAAAAAACACTATTTTGTTTTGTTTTTCACAAAATTACAATATTAAAATCTAAAACACAGAAAAAACTCCATTGTTATTGATTTTCACAATACCAAAAATGTCGAATTGATGTGTAATACATGGAAAAAAACAATCTTTTATTTTTTTCACAAGACCACAAAATAAGAAGTCTACTACATCGGAAAAACAAAATTTGTATTGTTTTTTCCAAAACCACAAAAATTAAAATCTAATACGTGGAAAAAAACTCCATTGTTATTGAGTTTCACAATACCAAAAAAAATCAAATTGAGGTACAATATATGGAATAAAAAATCTTTTGTTATTTTCACAAAACCGCAAAATAAGAAGTCTGAAAAAACACTATTTTATTTTGTTTTCCACAAAATCACAGAAATTAAAATCTAATACATGGCAAAAACTCCATTGTTATTGATTTTCACAATACCAAAAAAAATCGAATTGAGGTACAATATATGGAATAAAACAATCTTTTGTTATTTTAACAAAACCGCAAAATAAGAAGTTTAATACAACGAAAAAACACTATTTTGTTTTGTTTTTCACAAAATCACAATATTAAAATCGAAAACACGGAAAAAACTCCATTGTTATTGATTTTCACAATACCAAAAAAGTCGAATTGATGTGTAATACATCGAAAAAACAATCTTTTATTATTTTCACAAAACTACAAAATAAGAAGTCTACTATATCGGAAAAAAAAAATTCGTATTGTTTTTTACAAAACCACAAAAATTAAAATCTAATACATGGAAAAAACTCCATTGTTATTGATTTTCACAGTACCAAAAAAATCCACTTGAGGTACAATACGTGGAATAAAACAATCTTTTGTTGTTTTTACAAAACAACAATTTTGTATTGTTTTCACAATACAAAAAACACAATTTTGTTTTTACAATACATCGAAAAAACATAATTTTGTATTGTTTTCACAAAACAAAAAAAGCAAAAATCTAATACATTGAAAAAACACCATTGTTATTGATTTTCACATTACCAAAAAAATCGAATTGACATGTAATACATGGAAAAAACAATCTTTTATTATTTTCACAAAACCACAAAATTAGAAGTCTACTACATGGAAAAAACAAAATTTGTATTGTTTTCACAAAACAACAAAAAGTAAAATCTAATACATGGAAAAAAAAACTCCATTGTTATTGATTTTCACAATACCAAAAAAATCGAATTGAGATGCAATGCATGGAATAAAACAATATTTGTTATTTTCACAACACTGCAAAATAAGAAGTCCAATACATGGAAAAAACACAATTTTGTTTTCTTTTTCACAAAATTACAAAAATTATAACCGAATACACGGGAAAAACTCCATTGTTATTGTTTTTCACATTCCCAAAAAAACCGAATTGACGTGTAATACAGGGAAAAAAATAATCTTTTGTTATTTTTACAAAACTACAAAATAAGAAGTCTAATACATTGAAAAAACACAATTTTGTATTGTTTTTCATAAAACCACAAAAACCCAAATCTAATACATGAAAAAAACTCCATTGTTATTAATTTTCACAATACCAAAAAAATCGAATTCAGATACAATACATGGAATAAAATAATCTCTTGTTATTTTCACAAAACCGCAAAATAAGAAGTCTAAGACATGGAAAAACACTATTTGGTATTGTTTTCACAAAATAACAAAAATTAAAATCTAAAATAAGGAAAAAACTCCATTGTTATTGATTTTCACATTACCAAAAAAATTGAATTCATGTGTAATACATGAAATAAAACAATATTTTCTTATTTTCACGAAACCGCAAAATAAGAAGACTAATACATAGAAAAAACACAATTTTGTATTGTTTTAATAAAACAACAAAAATTAAAATCTAATACATGGAAAAAACTCTATTGTTATTGATTTTCACAATACCAAAAAAATCGAATTGAGGTACAATACATGGAATAAAACAATCCTTTGTTATTTTCACAAAACAGCAAACTAAGAAGTCTAATACAAGGAAATAAATACTATTTCAGTTTGCTTTTCACAAAACCACAAAAATTAAAATCTAATACATGGAAAAAACCCCAGTGTTATTGATATTCAAGTTACGAAAAAAATCGAATTGACGTGGAAAAAACAATCTTTTGTTATTTTCACAAAACCGCAAAAAAAGAATTCCAATACTTGGAAAAAACACTATTTTGTTTTTTCTTCACAAAATCACAAAATTTGAAATCTAATACAAGGAAAAAACTCCATTGTTATTGATTTTCATATTACCAAAAAAATTGAATTGACGTGTAATACATGAAATAAAAGAATCTTTTGTTATTTTCACAAAACAGCTAAATAAGTAGAATAATACATAGAAAAAATATAATTTCTTATTGTTTTCACAAAACAACAAAAATTAAAACCTAATACATGGAAAACACACCATTGTTATTGATTTTCACATTACCAAAAATATCGAAGTCTAAAACAAAAAAAATAGTTGTCTAAAACACAAAACCACAAAAATTAAAGTCTAATACATGGAAAAAAACAAAATTTGTATTGTTTTTCACAAAACCACAAAAATTAAAATCTAATACATGAAAAAAAAAGTCCATTGTTATTGATTTTCACATTACCAAAAAGAATCGAATTGACGTGTAATACGTGGAAAAAAATAATCTTTTGTTATTTCCATAAAACCACAAAATAAGAAGTCTACTACATGGAAAGAAAAAAAATTTGTATTGTTTTTCACAAAACCACAAAGATTAAAATCTAATATATGGAAAAAAACTCCATTGTTATTGATTTTCACAATACCAAAAAAATAGAATTGAGGTACAATACATGGAATAAAACAATCTTTTGTTATTTTCACAAAACCACAAAATAAAAAGTCTAATACATCGAAAAAATACTATTTTGTTTTTTTTTTCACAAAACCACAAAAATTAAAATCTAATACTTGGGAAAAATTCCATTGTTATAGATTTTCACATTACCAAAAAAATCGACTTGACGTGTAATATATAGACTAAAATAATCTTTTGTTATTTTCACAAAATCGCAAACTAAGAAGATTAATACATAGAAAAAACATAATTTTGTATTATTTTTCACGAAACCGAAAAAATTAAAATCTATACATGGAAAAAATTGCATTGTTATTGATTTTCACATTACCAATAAAATCGAATTGAGGTACAATACATGGAATAAAACAATCTTTTGTTATTTTCACAAAACCGCATAATAAAAAGTTTAATAAATGGAAAAAAACATTATTTTGTTTTGTTTTTCACAAAATCAGAAAAATGAAAATCTATACATGGGAAAAAAATCCATTGTTATTGATTTTCACGTTACCAAAAAAATCGAATTGTCGTGTAATACATGAAAAAAAAAATCTTTTATTATTTTCACAAAACCACAAAATAAGTAGTCTACTACATAGAAAAAAACGAAATTTGTATTGTTTTTCACAAAACAACAAAAAAAGTCCATTGTTATGGATATTCACAATACCAAAAAAATCAAATTGACATACAATACATGGAATAAAATAATCTTTTGTTATTTTAACAACACCGCAAAATAAGAAGTCTAATTCATGGAAAAAATATAATTTTGTTTTCTTTTTCACAAAGCCACAAAAACTAAAATCTAATATAAGGAATAAACTCCAACGTTATTGATTTTCAGATTCCCAAAAACAAACTGACGTGTAATACATGGAAGAAAACAATCTTTTGTTATTTTCACAAAACCGCAAAATAAGAAGTCCAATACATGGAAAAAACACAATTTTGTTTTCTCTTGCACAAATCCACAAAAATTAAAATCTAATACATGAAAAAAACACCATTGTTCTTGACGTATAATACATGGAAAAAAACAATCTTTTGTTATTTTCACAAAACCGCAAAATAAGAAATCTAATACATCGACAAAATAACAATTTTGTATGCTTCTTCAGAAAACCACAAAAATTAAAATCTAATACATGAAAAAAAATCCATTGTTATTTATTTTCATAATACCAAAAAAATCGAATTGAGCTACAATACATGGAATAAAACAATCTTTTGTTATTTTCACAAAACCGCAAAAGAAGAAGTCTAATACATGGAACAAACACAATTTTGTTTTGTTTTTCACAAAATCACAAAAATTAAAATCCAATACAAGGAAAAAATTCCATTGTTATTAATTTTCACATTACGAAAAAAATTGAATTGACGTGTAATACATGGAATAAAATAATCTCTTGATATTTTCACAAAACCACATAATAAGAAGACTAATACATAGAAAAAACATAATTTTTGTATAATTTTCACAAAACAACAAAAATAAAAATCTATTACATGGAAAAAACACTATTGTTATTAATTTTCACATTACCAAAAAAATCGAATTGACGTGTAATACATGGAAAAAAATATCCTTCATTATTTTCACCAAACCACAAAATAAGAAGTCTACTACATCGGAAAACCAGAAAAATCGAATTGACGTGTGATACATGGAAATAAATAATCTTTTATTATTTTCACAAAACCACAAAAGAAAAATTGTTTTGTTTTTCATAAAACCACAAAGATTAAAATCTAATACATGGAAATACCTCCATTATTATTGATTTTCAAAATACCAAAAAAATCGAATTGAGGTACAATACATGGAATAAAATAATCTTTTGTTATTTTCACAAAACCGCAAAATAAGAAGTTTAATACATGGAAAAAACACTATTTTGTTTTTTTTTTTCACAAAACCACAAAAATTAAAAGCTAGTATGTTTAATTTGAAACTTGGTTGTAATATTTTTCTATTGCGACTTTATTTATTATGCTTTAATGCTAAAATGTGTTTGTGATTGTGGTTTACTTATGTTAATTCATAATGGGTTATTGATTTAAGAGGGAGCACATATTTATAGGAATTTATTTTGTTCTCCCGTCTTGTGTTCCTTTTGAATGTTTTTCAAAAAGGGGGAGAAGAAATTAAAATTGCTTATTTATCGGAATAGTTTTGCAAATCATCAGAAGGAGAATTTGTTGTTCTCAATTTGATGATATTTAAAACTATTCCGAACTACTAATATATTTTTGAGAATGATTTTCAAGTTCAGAAGAATTCACATTCAAGAAATTGAAAATGAAGATGTGGTCGTCAAGGTCATTTTTCTCCAATCTCGGAAGAACAAGAAGATTCCACGCATTCTCTCAAGATATCAAGTTTTGAACTTCTTTGTGTTCTTCTAGGGTTTAGTAAAGTTTTGATTTTATATTATTCTATACTAAATTGAGAAAGATCTTGCAAGACATGCGTATTTCGTTCCCAACAGAATAAAACCTGTTAATTTTGTTGGCAACGGAATGGTTCCATTCTGTTGGGAACGCAATCTCTCTGTGTTTTTTGGCTGAAAAATTGTGTTATTACGTTGGCAACGGAATCCTTCCGTTGGTAACGGAATACACGGATTTTTAGCCGTTTAAGCACTGATTTGGCTGATTGTGTTTCCATTTTAACATTCCGTTGGCAACGGAATATAGCATTGGTAACGGAATATAGCGTGGCCAACGAAATAGACTTTTTTTCTATTTTTTTGAGCTGCTCCTTCCATCTTTATAAGGACTGCTCCAATCCGAAATTAGTCACCCGTTTTGCTTAAGCAAAAAACAAGATCTCTCTCTCTCTTTGATATTGAATATTATTCACTCAGTAATTTTGTGATATTAGGGAGAAATTAGCTAGTGATTATTGTTTGTTTGTTGCTTGAGATTCAAAGAAACCACTTGTAAGTTTCTATTCCATCGATTTGTCACGAGTTTTGTAAGATGAAAGTGGATCGTGGTTATATAACAAGAACACTAGTTGGATTACTGATTATCGGAGCCGAAAGGCATATCCAAGAGAGTAGGCGCTCGTGAACGAGCTAAAGGCCGCTATCGAGAATGGGTAGTTAAGGCTCACGCAACTACCTAGCCGAACTTCGTCAATAAGTTCGTGTGTTCAGTATTACTTTATTTCTAGTTATTTACTTTTACTTAATATTTACTTTTGTTATTTTAATTACTTAGAATTAATACAACCATCAATTAAAAGTCTAAAAATAATATCAAGTTTAAAACCCTAAAAATAAGTTCAATTACACACTTCCGCACGTGTTTGGCCTATCCACCCAAACCCCCCCCCCCCCCCCCCCCCCCGCCCCCCCCTTTTTAGGACTCAATCCATTAACATGGAGTCCATCTTAGCAGTCAAACCACTCAAAGAATTTTCTATTTTCTCAACCCTACGGGTTAGTTCATTATTAATCTTCGTTTGATCTTTCATGAATTGCAATACCATTTGACAGAATGATGGCCTATTACCGTTTTGGTTATTAGAATTGTTGTGGTTGACTTTATTATAATTGTTATTATTATTATTATTTTGAGGTTGTGTGAGCAAGTTGGTTCTCCATTGGAGGTTTGGATGATTTCTCCAGTTAGAGCTATAATTATTACGTACGTTATAATTTGTCTCTATTGAATTACAGGTTTATACTTGTTCAGCCTCAATAAGTGATGATGTGCCATGCAATCATCCCCAGTGTGTCCTAAATTCTAACAAAAATCACATTGTAAATTAGAACTGTTCACTCGAGCAACTGCCTCTTGAGTTGTGCTTTCCTTGAAGATTGGTGATGAGGTTAGGAAATTAAGATGGTTTATTTCCTTCATAATCTCTCATTAAATTTCTTGACAAATATCTTTTAATTCATAAATAATAGAAGATCCAAAATTAGGAGAACATCTATGCAAATATAAATTAGGATCACAAAATCGTTGGTGAACTTCTTTTGAATATGTATAAATCAACACTATTTAATTGTATTTACTATGAAGAGATAATTCTTTTATCAAACTTCATATGATTTGAATGCTTATTTCAAGCAAAAATTAAAAATAGCATGACAAGTTTGCAAAATTTTGCATTTCATTTATATTCAAAACTTTATGGTTGTATAAAGCACTTTCACCTTTTCATTAATATTAATAGGAATATAGGCTAAAACCAACAGCGACAATAAATTCTCTGTTAAAACTATCAATACTCAGAAATTGAGAAAATCAACTAATTAATTTCCTTATTAAGACCTTGTTATTGATTTTCCAAGTTCCCTCTATTTTATTTATGGGGTATGCAAAGTCGAATCAGATTAGAAGACTCATAGAAGAATCCCCAATTAGAACGCGACATGTGGCACACAAATAATAGGAGGCGTATGGTAGGCACGCATTTTGATCAAAAAAATGTGTTAAAACATGTTTTTCAACCGCCCCACATGCACAGACAAGCGGCCAAGTGCGGAAGTACACGCACGCCCGCAAAATTTGAAAAAGGTGAACTATGTACGTTACACGGGTAAATTCTAGTAATACAAAAGGATGAATTGATATTAATTTTGAAGGTTCATGTCAAATCATAAAATTACTTTTCAAATTATTGAACTTCTGGTTCATGTTTAATGATAAAACTGCTTTTCTAATTAGTGAAGTTCAAGTTCATGTCAAATTATAAAATTACTTTTCGACTGGACGGAATCTGATATGCAGAAGCATAAATAAGTTTTAAGTTAATAAACTTCTGGTTTACTAATAAATCTGACTTAATTGTATTAGTCCTTCATAATACAAATCAATAGAAAAGCTGCAGGTTGTTCTAATGAATATTTCTCAAAATAGAGAAATATTGTCCACTACAATGAGGCACATATATTTATAATTCTTATTGTGCCCATACATACTTTGATTCATATTAGTAGTATCAAAAGAAAGAAAAATAATGATAATGATAATAACAATAATAATAAGAATATAAAATAGAATAAAAGAAATTTTTCTTACTCGGTTTTTTCTCTAACTCGTTCTTGTTAATGTGCTTTAAATCCAGCGGATGATATCATTATCGGTTATCAACTTTTTCATTATGGTGATAAACAAGTCGACGTTATTATTTTCTCTTTGCTTTTAAGACGGCTTAATAAACCTCCACAAGATTCTAGGGCGTACATAGAGGCATTCTAAATGTCCTTTACTACCACATAAATTTTTAGACCATTTTGTGCGTTCTTTCCGCTTTCTTGTGTGTTTTTCTTAATATAATCATCACAGTCACAAGTATAATTTCGACCTTGACCTCTTACACGTCAGCATCCATATTATAATCACGACTTGTATATGTGGTATTCACTTCTGGGAATGATAGACTTCTTATTTTACGGTTTTGTGAAAAAAAACAAAAAAATTTGTTTTATTCCATGTATTACACCTCAATTCAATAATTAATTTTTGTTATTTTGTGAAAACAATACCAAATAGTGTTTTTTCTATGTATTAGTATTCATATTTTGCGGTTTTGTTAAAATAACAAAAAATTGTTTTATTCCATGTATTGTACCTAAATTCGATTTTTTTGGTATTGTGAAAATCAATAACAATGGAATTTTTTCCATGTATTAGATTTTAATTTTTGTTGTTTTGTAAAAAAAAAATAAAAAAAAAAATTCCGATGTTGTAGACTTCTAATTTTGTAGTTTTATGAAAATAATAAAACATTGTTTTTTTCCATGTATTACACATCAATTCAATTTTTTAGGTAAAGTGAAAATCAATAACAATGGAGTTTTTTCCATGTATTAGATTTTAATTTTTAATGTTTTGTGAAAACAATTCAAAATTGTGTTTTTTCTATGTAGTCTTCTTATTTTACGATTTTGTGAAAATAACAAAAAAAATTGTTTTATTCATCGTCAAGGAAATAAAGGTACGAGATTATGCTATTAAAAATTATACCTCGGATCTTCCTGATCCGCGAGACGAAGAACGGATGAAGGTCTGAACGAACTTCCGTCTTGCTTCCTTCTCCTTCGTGCTCCTAAAGCTCAAATCGAACGAACTCCTTGTTTCTCGTAGGGAAAAGAAACTGATCGCTCGCTAGTCTTCAAAGCAAAAGACCTCTACTCGTATCCACATCTAACCTCAAATCGTCGGAATAACCAGACTCGGCTAGACGAGTCCGGAAATACTTTCAGGAGGCTCTCTCTCTTTCTCTCTATATTACGGCAGCCTGGAGGCTCTGTATTGTGTGTCTAATAGAGGGGGACTGCCCCTATATTTATACTAGAGAGGGAGACGAAGGATTTCTTAGTTACCATAACTAAAACCCTAATTCCAATGCTTATTCCGTTCCCGAACGGACCTATTCCGTTGCCAACAGAATAGGATTTTCTAATCTAAAAACTTGACTGCCGAGAAATTGGCTGAATTCTGTTTCCGTGTATTAGAATTTAATTTTTGTGATTTTGTGAAAAACAAAACAAAATAGTGTTCTTTCCATGTATTATACTTCTTATTTTGCGGTTTTGTGAAAATAACAAAAGATTGTTTTATAACATGTATTGTATCTCAATTCGATTTTTTTCGTATTGTGAAAATCAATAATCATGGAGTTTTTTTTTCATGTATTAGATTTTAATTTTTGTTGTTTTCTAAAAAAAAAACATATTTTGATTTTTCCATGCAGTAGACTTCTTATTTTGTGGTTTTGTGAAAATAATAAAAGATTGTTTTTTTCCATGTATTACACATCAATTCAATTTTTTAGGTAAAGTGAAAATCAATAACAAGGGATTTTTTCCATGTATTAGATTTTAATTTTTGTTGTTTTATTAAAACAATACAAAATTGTGTTTTTTCTATGTATTAGTCTTCTTATTTTGCGGTTTCGTGAAAATAAGAAAAGATTGTTTTATTTCATGTACTACACATGAATTCAATTTTTTTGGTAATGTGAAAATCAATAACAATGGAGTTTTTTCCTTATTTTAGATTTTAATTTTTGTGATTTTGTGAAAAACAAAAC
The DNA here is from genome assembly GCA_027726005.1 of Juncus effusus. Lineage (NCBI taxonomy): Eukaryota > Viridiplantae > Streptophyta > Magnoliopsida > Poales > Juncaceae > Juncus > Juncus effusus. The sequence goes on from CM050909.1 coordinate 4,299,835, forward strand.
AAAATAGTATTTTTTTCCATGTATTATACTTCTTATTTTGCGGTTTTGTGAAAATAACTAAAGATTGTTTTATTCCAGGTATTGTACCTAAATACGATTTTTTTGGTATTGTGAAAATCAATAACAATGGAGTTTTTTCCATGTATTAGATTTTAATTTTTGTGGTTTTGTAGAAAACAATACAAATTTTGTTTTTCCGATGTAGTAGACTTCTTATTTTGTGGTTTTGTGAAAATAATAATAGATTGTTCTTTTCCATGTATTACACATCAATTCAATTTTTTAGGTAATGTGAAAATTAATAATAATGGAGTTTTTTCCATGTATTAGATTTTAATTTTTGTTGTTTTGTGAAAAATAATAGAAATTATATTTTTTTCCATGTAGTGGACTTTTTATTTTGTGGTTTTGTGAAAATAATAAAAAATTGTTTTTATCCATGTATTACACGTCAATTCGATTTTTTTGGTAATGTGAAAATAAATAACAATGGAGATTTTTCCATGTATTAGATTTTAATTTTTGTGGTTTTGTGAAAAACAATATAAATTTTGTTTTTTCCATGTATTAGACTTTAATTTTTGTGGTTTTGCGAAAATTTTCTATGTTTTAGACTTCGATATTTTATGTATTATACTTTGATATTTTTGGTAATTTGAAAATCAATAACAATGGAGTTTTTTCCATGTATTAGATTTTAATTTTTGCTGTTTTGTGAAAAGAATACAAAATTCTGTGTAGTCTTCTTATTTTACGGTTTTGTTAAAATAACAAAAAAATTTGTTTTATTCCATGTATTACACCTCAATTCCGTTTTATTCCATGTATTACACCACAATTCAATAATTAATTTTTGTTATTTTTTGAAAACAATACAAAATAGTGTTTTTTCTATGTATTAGTATTCATATTTTGCGGTTTTGTTAAAATAACAAAAGATTGTTTTATTCCATGTATTGTACCTAAATTCGATTTTTTCGGTATTGTGAAAATCAATAACAATGGAGCTTTTTTCCATGTATTAAATTTTAATTTTTGTTGTTTTGTAAAAAACAATAAAAAAAAAAATTTCCGATGTAGTAGACTTCTAATTTTGTAGTTTTATGAAAATAATAAAACATTGTTTTTTTTCCATGTATTACACATCAATTCAATTTTTTAGGTAAAATGAAAATCAATAACAATGGAGTTTTTTCCTTATTTTAGATTTTAATTTTTGTGATTTTGTGAAAAACAAAACAAAATAGAATTTGTCCATGTATTATACTTCTTATTTTGCGGTTTTGTGAAAATAACAAAAGATTGTTTTATTCCATGTATTGTACCTAAATTTGATTTTTTTGGTATTGTGAAAATCAATAACAATGGAGTTTTTTCCATGTATTAGATTTTAATTTTTGTGGTTTTGTAAAAAACAATACAAATTTTGTTTTTCCGATGTAGTAGACTTCTTATTTTATGGTTTTGTGAAAATAATAATAGATTGTTCTTTTCCATGTATTACACATCAATTCAACTGTTTAGGTAATGTGAAAATCAATAATAATGGAGTTTTTTCCATGTATTAGATTTTAATTTTTGTTGTTTTGTGAAAAAAAATACAAATTTTATTTTTTCCATGTAGTAGACTTCTTATTTTGTGGTTTTGTCAAAATAATAAAAGATTGTTTTTTTCCATGTATTACACATCAATTCGATTTTTTTGGTAATGTGAAAATCGATAACAATGGTATTTTTTCCATGTATTATATTTCAATTTTTGTTGTTTTGTGAAAACAATTTAAAATTGTGTTTTTTCTATGTAGTCTTCTTACTTTACGTCAATTCAATTTTTTTGGTAATGTGAAAATCAAAACCAATAGAGTTTTTTCTATGTATTAGATTTTAATTTTTGAGATTTTCTAAAAAACAAAACAAAATAGTGTTTTTTCTATGTATTATACTTTTTATTTTTCGGTTTTGTAAAAATAACAAAAGATTGTTTCATTCCATGTGGAAAAAAACAATCTTTTATTATTTTCACGAAACCACAAAGTAGGTGACTACCACAAAAATTTGTATTGTTTTACACAAAACCACAAAAATTAAAATCTAATACATCGAAAAAACTTCGTTGTTATTGATTTTCACAATACCAAAAAATAGAATTGAGGTATAATACATAGAATTAAACAATCTTTCGTTATTTTCCCGAAACCGCAAAATAAGAAGAAGTCTAATACGTGGAAAAAACACTATTTTCTTTTGTTGTTAACAAAACCACAAAAATTAAAATCTAATAAAAGGATAAAACTCCATTGTTATTGATTGTCACGATACCAAAAAAATCGAATTGACGTCTAATACATGGAAAAAGAACAATCTTTTATTATTTTCACAAAACCACCAAATATGAAGTCTACTACAAGGAAAAAAACATAATTTTGTATTGTTCTCACAAAACCACAAAAATTAAAGCCTAATACACGGAAAAGACTCTATTGTTATTGAATTTCACAATACCAAGAAAATAGAATTGCGGTAAAATACGTGGAATAAAACAATCTTTTGTTATTTTCAAAAATTTAAATCTAATACATCGAAAAAACTTCGTTGTTACTGATTTTCACAATACCAAAAAAATAGAATTGAGGTATAATACATAGAATAAAACAATCTTCCGTTATTTTCACGAAACCGCAAAATAAGAAGAAGTCTAATACATGGAAAAAACACTATTTTCATTTGTTGTTGACAAAACCACAAAAATTAAAATATAATACAAGGAAAAAACTCCATTGTTATTGATTTTCACATTACCAATAAAATCGAATTGACGTGTAATACATGGAAAAAACCAATCTTTTATTAATTTCACAAAACCACAAAATAAGAAGTCTAATAAATGGAAAAAACATAATTTTGTTTTGTTTTTTACAAAACAACAAAAATTAATCTCAAATACATGGAAAAAACTACAATGTTATTGATTTTCACATTACCAAAAAAATCGAATTGACGTGTAAATACATGGAAAAATAATAATCTTTTATTATTTTCACGAAACCACAAAATAAGTAGTCTACTACATAGAAAAACAAAATTTGCATTGTTTTACACAAAAACACAAAAATTAAAATCTAATACATCGAAAAAACTTCATTGTTATTGATTTTCACAATACCAAAAAAATAGAATTGTGGTATAATACATAGAATAAAACAATCTTTTGTTATTTCCACAAAACTGCAAAATAAGAAGTCTAATACATGGAAAAAACACTATTTTCTTTTGTTTTCGACAAAACCACAAAAATTAATATCTAATACAAGGAAAAAACTCTATTGTCATTGATTCTAACAATACGAAAAAAATCGAATTGACGTCTAATACATGGAAAAAAAACAATCTTTTATTATTTTCACAAAACCTCCAAATAAGAAATCTTCTACAAGGAAAAAAACATAATTTTGTATTATTCTCACAAAACCACAAAAATTAAAATCGAATATACGGAACAAACTCTATTGTTAATGATTTTCACAACACCAAAAAAATAGAATTGCGGTATAATACATAGAATAAAACAATCTTCCGTTATTTTCACGAAACCGCAAAATAAGAAGAAGTCTAATACATGGAAAAAACACTATTTTCTTTTGTTGTTGACAAAACCACAAAAATTAAAATCTAATACAAAGAAAAAACTCCATTGTTATTGATTGTCACGATACCAAAAAAATCGAATTGACATCTAATACATGGGAAAAAAACAATCTTTTATTATTTTCACAAAACCACCAAATATGAAGTCTACTACAAGGCAAAAAACATAATTTTGTATTGTTCTCACAAAACCACAAAAATTAAAGTCTAATACACAGAAAAAACTCTATTGTTATTGAATTTCACAATACCAAGAAAATAGAATTGCGGTAAAATACATGGAATAAAACAATCTTTTGTTATTTTAAAAAATTAAAATCTAATACATCGTAAAAACACCATTGTTATGGATTTTCATTAACAAAAAAATCGAATTAACGTGTAATACATGGAAAAAAATAATCGTTTATTAATTTCACAAAACCACAAAATAAGAAGTCTAATAAATGGAAAAACACAATTTTGTTTTGTTTTTCACAAAACCGCAAAAATTAATATCAAATTCAAGGAATAAACTACAATGTTATTGATTTTCACGTTACCAAAAAAATCGAATTGACGTGTAATACATGGAAAAAAACCAATCTTTTATTAATTTCACAAAACCACAAAGTAAGAAGTCTAATAAATGGAAAAAACACAATTTTGTTTTGTTTTTCACAAAACAACAAAAATTAATCTCAAATACGTGGAAAAAACTATAAAGTTATTGATTTTCACATTACCAAAAAAATCGAGTTGACGTGTAATACATGGAAAAAAAACAATCTTTTATTATTTTCACGAAACCACAAAATAAGTAGTCTACTACATGGAAAAAACTAAATTTGTATTGTTTTACACAAAACCACAAAAATTAAAATCTAATACATAGAAAAAACATCATTGTTATTGATTTTCACAATACCAAAAAAATAGAATTGAGGTATAATACATAGAATAAAACAATCTTTTGTTATTTCCACAAAACCGCAAAATAAGAAGAAGTCTAATACATGGAAAAAACACTATTTTCTTTTGTTTTCGACAAAACCACAAAAATTAAAATCTAATACGATGAAAAAACTCTATTGTTATTGATTATTACAATACCAAAAAAACCGAATTGACGTCTAATACATGGAAAAAAAATAATCTTTTATTATTTTCACAAAACCTCCAAATAAGAAGTCTACTACAAGGTAAAAAACATAATTTTGTATTGTTCTCACAAAACCACAAAAATAAAAATCTAATACACGGAAGAAACTCTATTGCTACTGATTTTCACAATACCAAAAAAATAGAATTGCGGTACAATACGTGGAATAAAACAATCTTTTGTTATTTTCACAAAACCGCAAAAGAAGAAGTGTAATACACGGAAAAAACACAATTTTGTTTTGTTTTTCACAAAACCACAAAAATTCAAATCTAATAAATGGAAAAAAACTACAATGTTATGGATTTTCAGTACCAAAAAAATCTAATTAACATGTAATACATTGAAAAAGATAATTTTTTATTAATTTCACAAAACCACAAAATAAGAAGTCTAATAAATGGAAAAAACACAATTTTGTTTTGTTTTTAACAAAACCACAAAAATTAATATCAAATTAAAGGAATAAACTACAATGTTATTGATTTTCACATTACCAAAAAAATCGAATTGACGTCTAATACATGGAAAAAAAACAATCTTTTATTATTTTCACAAAACCTCCAAATAAGAAATCTACTACAAGGAAAAAAACATAATTTTGTATTATTCCCACAAAACCACAAAAATTAAAATCGAATATACGGAAAAAACTCTATTGTTAATGATTTTCACAACACCAAAAAAATAGAATTGCGGTATAATACATAGAATAAAACAATCTTCCGTTATTTTCACGAAACCGCAAAATAAGAAGAAGTCTAATACATGGAAAAAACACTATTTTCTTTTGTTGTTGACAAAACCACAAAAATTAAAATCTAATACAAAGAAAAAACTCCATTGTTATTGATTGTCACGATACCAAATAAATCGAATTGACATCTAATACATGGGAAAAAAACAATCTTTTATTATTTTCACAAAACCACCAAATATGAAGTCTACTACAAGGAAAAAAACATAATTTTGTATTGTTCTCACAAAACCACAAAAATTAAAGTCTAATACACAGAAAAAACTCTATTGTTATTCAATTTCACAATACCAAGAAAATAGAATTGCGGTAAAATACATGGAATAAGACAATCTTTTGTTATTTTAAAAAAATTAAAATCTAATACATCGAAAAAACACCATTGTTATGGATTTTCATTACCAAAAAAATCGAATTAACGTGTAATACATGGAAAAAAATAGTCGTTTATTAATTTCACAAAACCACAAAATAAGAAGTCTAATAAATGGAAAAACACAATTTTGTATTGTTTTTCACAAAACCGCAAAAATTAATATCAAATTCAAGGAATAAACTACAATGTTATTGATTTTCACGTTACCAAAAAAATCGAATTGACGTGTAATACATGGAAAAAAACCAATCTTTTATTAATTTCACAAAACCACAAAGTAAGAAGTCTAATAAATGGAAAAAACACAATTTTGTTTTGTTTTTCACAAAACAACAAAAATTAATCTCAAATACGTGGAAAAAACTATAATGTTATTGATTTTCACATTACCAAAAAAATCGAGTTGACGTGTAATACATGGAAAAAAAACAATCTTTTATTATTTTCACGAAACCACAAAATAAGTAGTCTACTACATGGAAAAAACTAAATTTGTATTGTTTTACACAAAACCACAAAAATTAAAATCTAATACATAGAAAAAACTTCATTGTTATTGATTTTCACAATACCAAAAAAATAGAATTGAGGTATAATACATAGAATAAAACAATCTTTTGTTATTTCCACAAAACCGCAAAATAAGAAGAAGTCTAATACATGGAAAAAACACTATTTTCTTTTGTTTTCGACAAAACCACAAAAATTAAAATCTAATACGATGAAAAAACTCTATTGTTATTGATTATTACAATACCAAAAAAACCGAATTGACGTCTAATACATGGAAAAAAAATAATCTTTTATTATTTTCACAAAACCTCCAAATAAGAAGTCTACTACAAGGTAAAAAACATAATTTTGTATTGTTCTCACAAAACCACAAAAATAAAAATCTAATACACGGAAGAAACTCTATTGCTACTGATTTTCACAATACCAAAAAAATAGAATTGCGGTACAATACGTGGAATAAAACAATCTTTTGTTATTTTCACAAAACCGCAAAAGAAGAAGTGTAATACACGGAAAAAACACAATTTTGTTTTGTTTTTCACAAAACCACAAAAATTCAAATCTAATAAATGGAAAAAAACTACAATGTTATGGATTTTCAGTACCAAAAAAATCTAATTAACATGTAATACATTGAAAAAGATAATTTTTTATTAATTTCACAAAACCACAAAATAAGAAGTCTAATAAATGGAAAAAACACAATTTTGTTTTGTTTTTAACAAAACCACAAAAATTAATATCAAATTAAAGGAATAAACTACAATGTTATTGATTTTCACATTACCAAAAAAATCGAATTGACGTCTAATACATGGAAAAAAAACAATCTTTTATTATTTTCACAAAACCTCCAAATAAGAAATCTACTACAAGGAAAAAAACATAATTTTGTATTATTCCCACAAAACCACAAAAATTAAAATCGAATATACGGAAAAAACTCTATTGTTAATGATTTTCACAACACCAAAAAAATAGAATTGCGGTATAATACATAGAATAAAACAATCTTCCGTTATTTTCACGAAACCGCAAAATAAGAAGAAGTCTAATACATGGAAAAAACACTATTTTCTTTTGTTGTTGACAAAACCACAAAAATTAAAATCTAATACAAAGAAAAAACTCCATTGTTATTGATTGTCACGATACCAAATAAATCGAATTGACATCTAATACATGGGAAAAAAACAATCTTTTATTATTTTCACAAAACCACCAAATATGAAGTCTACTACAAGGAAAAAAACATAATTTTGTATTGTTCTCACAAAACCACAAAAATTAAAGTCTAATACACAGAAAAAACTCTATTGTTATTCAATTTCACAATACCAAGAAAATAGAATTGCGGTAAAATACATGGAATAAGACAATCTTTTGTTATTTTAAAAAAATTAAAATCTAATACATCGAAAAAACACCATTGTTATGGATTTTCATTACCAAAAAAATCGAATTAACGTGTAATACATGGAAAAAAATAGTCGTTTATTAATTTCACAAAACCACAAAATAAGAAGTCTAATAAATGGAAAAACACAATTTTGTATTGTTTTTCACAAAACCGCAAAAATTAATATCAAATTCAAGGAATAAACTACAATGTTATTGATTTTCACGTTACCAAAAAAATCGAATTGACGTGTAATACATGGAAAAAAACCAATCTTTTATTAATTTCACAAAACCACAAAGTAAGAAGTCTAATAAATGGAAAAAACACAATTTTGTTTTGTTTTTCACAAAACAACAAAAATTAATCTCAAATACGTGGAAAAAACTATAATGTTATTGATTTTCACATTACCAAAAAAATCGAGTTGACGTGTAATACATGGAAAAAAAACAATCTTTTATTATTTTCACGAAACCACAAAATAAGTAGTCTACTACATGGAAAAAACTAAATTTGTATTGTTTTACACAAAACCACAAAAATTAAAATCTAATACATAGAAAAAACTTCATTGTTATTGATTTTCACAATACCAAAAAAATAGAATTGAGGTATAATACATAGAATAAAACAATCTTTTGTTATTTCCACAAAACCGCAAAATAAGAAGAAGTCTAATACATGGAAAAAACACTATTTTCTTTTGTTTTCGACAAAACCACAAAAATTAAAATCTAATACGATGAAAAAACTCTATTGTTATTGATTATTACAATACCAAAAAAACCGAATTGACGTCTAATACATGGAAAAAAAATAATCTTTTATTATTTTCACAAAACCTCCAAATAAGAAGTCTACTACAAGGTAAAAAACATAATTTTGTATTGTTCTCACAAAACCACAAAAATAAAAATCTAATACACGGAAGAAACTCTATTGCTACTGATTTTCACAATACCAAAAAAATAGAATTGCGGTACAATACGTGGAATAAAACAATCTTTTGTTATTTTCACAAAACCGCAAAAGAAGAAGTGTAATACACGGAAAAAACACAATTTTGTTTTGTTTTTCACAAAACCACAAAAATTCAAATCTAATAAATGGAAAAAAACTACAATGTTATGGATTTTCAGTACCAAAAAAATCTAATTAACATGTAATACATTGAAAAAGATAATTTTTTATTAATTTCTCAAAACCACAAAATAAGAAGTCTAATAAATGGAAAAAACACAATTTTGTTTTGTTTTTAACAAAACCACAAAAATTAATATCAAATTAAAGGAATAAACTACAATGTTATTGATTTTCACATTACCAAAAAAATCGAATTGATGTGTAATACATGGAAAAAAAATAATCTTTTATTATTTTCACGAAACCATAAAATAAGTAGTCTACTACATGGAAAAAACAAAATTTGCATTGTTTTATAAAAAAACACAAAAATTAAAATCTAATACATCGAAAATCTTCATATTTATTGATTTTCACAATACCAAAAAAATAGAATTCAGGTATAATACTCCACAAAACCGCAAAATAAGAAGAAATCTAATACATGGAAAAATCACTATTTTCTTTTGTTTTCGACAAAACCATAAAAATCAAAATCTAATACAAGGAAAGAACTCTATTGTTATTGATTATTACAATACCAAAAAAACCGAATTGACGTCTAATACATGGAAAAAAAATAATCTTTTATTATTTTCACAAAACCTCCAAATAAGAAGTCTACTACAAGGAAAAAAAACATAATTTTGTATTGTTGTCAAAAAACCACAAAAATTAAAATCTAATACACGGAAAAAATCTATTGTTATTGATTTTCACAATACCAAAAAAATAGAATTGCGGTACAATACATGGAATAAAACAATCTTTTGTTATTTTCACAAAACCGCAAAAGAAGAAGTCTAATACACGGAAAAAACACAATTTTGTTTTCTTTTTCACAAAACCACAAAAATTCAAATCTAATAAATGGAAAAAACTACAATGTTATGGATTTTCATTACCAAAAAAAATCGAATGAACATGTAATACACGGAAAAAAACAATCTTTTATTGATTTCACAAAACCACAAAATAAGAGTCTAATAAATGGAAAAAACACAATTTTGTTTTGTTTTTCACTAAACCACAAAAAATAATATCAAATTCAAGGAATAAACTGCAATGTTATTGATTTCCACATTACCAAAAAAATCGAATTGACGTCTAATACATGGATGAAAATAATCTTTTTTTAAGTTCACAAGACCACAAATTAAGAAGTCTAATAAATGGAAAAAACACAATTTTGTTTTGTTTTTCACAAAACCACAAAAATTAATATCAAATTAAAGGAATAAACTACAATGTTATTCGTTTTCACATCACCAAAAAAATCGAATTAACGTGTAATACATGGAAAAATATAATCTTTTATTAATTTCACAAAACCACAAAATAAGAAGTCCAATAAATGGAAAAAACACAAATTTGTTTTGTTTTTCACAAAACAACAGAAATTAATATCAAATACAATGTTATTGATTTTCACATTACCAAAAAAATCGAATTAACGTGTAATACATGGAAAAAAAACAATCTTTTATTATTTTCACGAAACCACAAAATAAGTAGTCTACTACATGGAAAAAAGATTGTTTTATTCCAAGTATTGTACCTCAATTAGATTTTTTTGGTATTAACAATGGTCTTTTTTCCATGTTTTAGATTTTAATTTTTGTGGTTTTTTGAAAAACAATATAAATTTTGTTTTTTCCATGTAAGACTTCTTATTTCGTGGTTTTGTGAAAATAATAAAAGATCATTTTTTCCATGTATTACATGCCAATTCCATTTTTTTTGGTAATGTGAAAATCAATAACAATGCATTTTTTTCCATGTATAAGATTTTAATTTTTGTGGTTTTCTGAAAAACCATACAAAATAGTGCTTTTTTCCATGTATTAGACTTCTTATTTTGCGGTTTTGTGAAACTAACAAAAGATTGTTTTATTCCATGTATTGTACCTCAATTTGATTTTTGTAGTATTGTGAAAATCAATAACAATGGAGTTTTTTCCATGTTTTAGATTTCAAATTTTGTGATTTTCTGAAGAACAAAACAAAGTAGTGTTTTTTTTTCCATGTATTAGACTTCTGATTTTGCGGTTTTGTGAAAATAACAAAAGATTGTTTTATTCGAAGTATATTACCTCAATTCGATTTTTTTGGTAATGTGAAAATCAATAACAATGGTGTTTTTTCCAAGTATTAGATTTTATTTTTTGCGGTTTTTTGAAAAACAAAACAAAATAGTGTCTTTTCCATGTATTAGACCTCTTATTTTGCGGTTTTGTGAAAATAACAAAAGATTGTTTTATTCCATGTATTGTATCTCAATTCGATTTTTTTGGTATTGGGAAAATTAATAACAATGGAGTTTATTCAATGTATTAGATTTTTATTTTTGTTGTTTTGTGAAAACAATACAAAATTGTGTTTTTTCGATTTATTGTGACAATAACAAAAGATTTTTTTATTCCATGTATTACACGTTAATTCAATTTTTTTGGTAATGTGAAAATCAATAACAATGGAGTTTTTTCCTTGTATTAGATTTTAATTTTTGTGAATTTGTGAAAAACAAAACAAAATAATGTGTTTTCCATGTATTGATTTCTTATTTTGTAGTTTTGTGAAAATAACAAAAGATTGTTTTATTCCAAGTATTGTACCTCGAGTCGATTTTTTTGGTACTATGAATATCAATCACAATGGAGTTTTTTCCATGTCTTAGATTTTATTCCATGTATTAGACTTCTTATTTTGCGGTTTTGTGAAAATAACAAAAGATTATTTTATTCCACGTATTGTACCTCAACTCGATTTTTGTAGTATTGTGAAAATCAATAACAATGGAGTTTTTTCCATGTATTAGATTTTAATTTTTGTGATTTTCTGAAAAACAAATCAAAATAGTGTTTTTTTCCATGTATTAGACTTCTTATTTTGCGATTTGTGAAAATAACAAAAGATTGTTTTATTCCAAGTATTGTACCTCAATTAGATTTTTTTGGTATTAACAATGGTCTTTTTTCCATGTTTTAGATTTTAATTTTTGTGGTTTTTTGAAAAACAATATAAATTTTATTTTTTCCATGTAAGACTTCTTATTTCGTGGTTTTGTGAAAATAATAAAAGATCATTTTTTCCATGTATTACATGCCAATTCAATTTTTTTGGTAATGTGAAAATCAATAACAATGCATTTTTTTCCATGTATAAGATTTTAATTTTTGTGGTTTTCTGAAAAACCATACAAAATAGTGTTTTTTTTCCATGTATTAGACTTCTTATTTTGCGGTTTTGTGAAACTAACAAAAGATTGTTTTATTCCATGTATTGTACCTCAATTCGATTTTTGTAGTATTGTGAAAATCAATAACAATGGAGTTTTTTCCATGTTTTAGATTTCAATTTTTGTGATTTCCTGAAAAACAAAACAAAATAGTGTTTTTTTTCCATGTATTAGACTTCTGATTTTGCGGTTTTGTGAAAATAACAAAAGATTGTTTTATTCGAAGTATATTACCTCAATTCGATTTTTTTGGTAATGTGAAAATCAATAACAATGGTGTTTTTTCCAAGTATTAGATTTTATTTTTTGCGGTTTTTTGAAAAACAAAACAAAATAGTGTCTTTTCCATGTATTAGACCTCTTATTTTGCGGTTTTGAGAAAATAACAAAAGATTGTTTTATTCCATGTATTGTATCTCAATTCGATTTTTTTGGTATTGGGAAAATTAATAACAATGGAGTTTATTCAATGTATTAGATTTTTATTTTTGTTGTTTTGTGAAAACAATACAAAATTCTGTTTTTTCGATTTATTGTGACAATAACAAAAGATTTTTTATTCCATGTATTACACGTTAATTCAATTTTTTTGGTAATGTGAAAATCAATAACAATGGAGTTTTTTCCTTGTATTAGATTTTTATTTTTGTGAATTTGTGAAAAACAAAACAAAATAATGTGTTTTCCATGTATTGAACTTCTTATTTTGTAGTTTTGCGAAAATAACAAAAGATTGTTTTATTCCAAGTATTGTACCTCAAGTCGATTTTTTTGGTACTGTGAATATCAATCACAATGGAGTTTTTTCCATGTCTTAGATTTTATTCCATGTATTAGACTTCTTATTTTGCGGTTTTGTGAAAATAACAAAAGATTATTTTATTCCATGTATTGTACCTCGACTCGATTTTTGTAGTATTGTGAAAATCAATAACAATGGAGTTTTTTCCATGTATTAGATTTTAATTTTTGTGATTTTCTGAAAAACAAATCAAAATAGTGTTTTTTTCCATGTATTAGACTTCTTATTTTGCGATTTGTGAAAATAACAAAAGATTGTTTTATTCCAAGTATTGTACCTCAATTAGATTTTTTTGGTATTAACAATGGTCTTTTTTCCATGTTTTAGATTTTAATTTTTGTGGTTTTTTGAAAAACAATATAAATTTTGTTTTTTCCATGTAAGACTTCTTATTTCGTGGTTTTGTGAAAATAATAAAAGATCATTTTTTCCATGTATTACATGCCAATTCAATTTTTTTGGTAATGTGAAAATCAATAACAATGCATTTTTTTCCATGTATAAGATTTTAATTTTTGTGGTTTTCTGAAAAACCATACAAAATAGTGTTTTTTTCCATGTATTAGACTTCTTATTTTGCGGTTTTGTGAAACTAACAAAAGATTGTTTTATTCCATGTATTGTACCTCAATTCGATTTTTGTAGTATTGTGAAAATCAATAACAATGGAGTTTTTTCCATGTTTTAGATTTCAAATTTTGTGATTTTCTGAAGAACAGAACAAAATAGTGTTTTTTTTCCATGTATTAGACTTCTGATTTTGCGGTTTTGTGAAAATAACAAAAGATTGTTTTATTCGAAGTATATTACCTCAATTTGATTTTTTTGGTAATGTGAAAATCAATAACAATGGTGTTTTTTCCAAGTATTAGATTTTATTTTTTGCGGTTTTTTGAAAAACAAAACAAAATAGTGTCTTTTCCATGTATTAGACCTCTTATTTTGCGGTTTTGTGAAAATAACAAAAGATTGTTTTATTCCATGTATTGTATCTCAATTCGATTTTTTTGGTATTGGGAAAATTAATAACAATGGAGTTTATTCAATGTATTAGATTTTTATTTTTGTTGTTTTGTGAAAACAATACAAAATTCTGTTTTTTCGATTTATTGTGACAATAACAAAAGATTTTTTTATTCCATGTATTACACGTTAATTCAATTTTTTTGGTAATGTGAAAATCAATAACAGTGGAGTTTTTTCCTTGTATTAGATTTTAATTTTTGTGAATTTGTGAAAAACAAAACAAAATAATGTGTTTTCCATGTATTGATTTCTTATTTTGTAGTTTTGTGAAAATAACAAAAGATTGTTTTATTCCAAGTATTGTACCTCAAGTCGATTTTTTTGGTACTGTGAATATCAATCACAATGGAGTTTTTTCCATGTCTTAGATTTTATTCCATGTATTAGACTTCTTATTTTGCGGTTTTGTGAAAATAACAAAAGATTATTTTATTCCACGTATTGTACCTCAACTCGATTTTTGTAGTATTGTGAAAATCAATAACAATGGAGTTTTTTCCATGTATTAGATTTTAATTTTTGTGGTTTTCTGAAAAACAAATCAAAATAGTGTTTTTTTCCATGTATTAGACTTCTTATTTTGCGATTTATGAAAATAACAAAAGATTGTTTTATTCCAAGTATTGTACCTCAATTAGATTTTTTTGGTATTAACAATGGTCTTTTTTCCATGTTTTAGATTTTAATTTTTGTGGTTTTTTGAAAAACAATATAAATTTTATTTTTTCCATGTAAGACTTCTTATTTCGTGGTTTTGTGAAAATAATAAAAGATCATTTTTTCCATGTATTACATGCCAATTCAATTTATTTGGTAATGTGAAAATCAATAACAATGCATTTTTTTCCATGTATAAGATTTTAATTTTTGTGGTTTTCTGAAAAACCATACAAAATAGTGTTTTTTTTCCATGTATTAGACTTCTTATTTTGCGGTTTTGTGAAACTAACAAAAGATTGTTTTATTCCATGTATTGTACCTCAATTCGATTTTTGTAGTATTGTGAAAATCAATAACAATGGAGTTTTTTCCATGTTTTAGATTTCAATTTTTGTGATTTCCTGAAAAACAAAACAAAATAGTGTTTTTTTTGCATGTATTAGACTTCTGATTTTGCGGTTTTGTGAAAATAACAAAAGATTGTTTTATTCGAAGTATATTACCTCAATTCGATTTTTTTGGTAATGTGAAAATCAATAACAATGGTGTTTTTTCCAAGTATTAGATTTTATTTTTTGCGGTTTTTTGAAAAACAAAACAAAATAGTGTCTTTTCCATGTATTAGACCTCTTATTTTGCGGTTTTGAGAAAATAACAAAAGATTGTTTTATTCCATGTATTGTATCTCAATTCGATTTTTTTGGTATTGGGAAAATTAATAACAATGGAGTTTATTCAATGTATTAGATTTTTATTTTTGTTGTTTTGTGAAAACAATACAAAATTGTGTTTTTTCGATTTATTGTGACAATAACAAAAGATTTTTTTATTCCATGTATTACACGTTAATTCAATTTTTTTGGTAATGTGAAAATCAATAACAATGGAGTTTTTTCCTTGTATTAGATTTTAATTTTTGTGAATTTGTGAAAAACAAAACAAAATAATGTGTTTTCCATGTATTGAACTTCTTATTTTGTAGTTTTGCGAAAATAACAAAAGATTGTTTTATTCCAAGTATTGTACCTCAAGTCGATTTTTTTGGTACTGTGAATATCAATCACAATGGAGTTTTTTCCATGTCTTAGATTTTATTCCATGTATTAGACTTCTTATTTTGCGGTTTTGTGAAAATAACAAAAGATTATTTTATTCCATGTATTGTACCTCGACTCGATTTTTGTAGTATTGTGAAAATCAATAACAATGGAGTTTTTTCCATGTATTAGATTTTAATTTTTGTGATTTTCTGAAAAACAAAACAAAATAGTGTTTTTTTCCATGTATTAGACTTCTTATTTTGCGATTTGTGAAAATAACAAAAGATTGTTTTATTCCAAGTATTGTACCTCAATTAGATCTTTTTGGTATTAACAATGGTCTTTTTTCCATGTTTTAGATTTTAATTTTTGTGGTTTTTTGAAAAACAATATAAATTTTGTTTTTTCCATGTAAGACTTCTTATTTCGTGGTTTTGTGAAAATAATAAAAGATCATTTTTTCCATGTATTACATGCCAATTCAATTTTTTTGGTAATGTGAAAATCAATAACAATGCATTTTTTTCCATGTATAAGATTTTAATTTTTGTGGTTTTCTGAAAAACCATACAAAATAGTGTTTTTTTCCATGTACTAGACTTCTTATTTTGCGATTTTGTGAAACTAACAAAAGATTGTTTTATTCCATGTATTGTACCTCAATTCGATTTTTGTAGTATTGTGAAAATCAATAACAATGGAGTTTATTCCATGTTTTAGATTTCAAATTTTGTGATTTTCTGAAGAACAGAACAAAATAGTGTTTTTTTTCCATGTATTAGACTTCTGATTTTGCGGTTTTGTGAAAATAACAAAAGATTGTTTTATTCGAAGTATATTACCTCAATTTGATTTTTTTGGTAATGTGAAAATCAATAACAATGGTGTTTTTTCCAAGTATTAGATTTTATTTTTTGCGGTTTTTTGAAAAACAAAACAAAATAGTGTCTTTTCCATGTATTAGACCTCTTATTTTGCGGTTTTGTGAAAATAACAAAAGATTGTTTTATTCCATGTATTGTATCTCAATTCGATTTTTTTGGTATTGGGAAAATTAATAACAATGGAGTTTATTCAATGTATTAGATTTTTATTTTTGTTGTTTTGTGAAAACAATACAAAATTCTGTTTTTTCGATTTATTGTGACAATAACAAAAGATTTTTTTATTCCATGTATTACACGTTAATTCAATTTTTTTGGTAATGTGAAAATCAATAACAGTGGAGTTTTTTCCTTGTATTAGATTTTAATTTTTGTGAATTTGTGAAAAACAAAACAAAATAATGTGTTTTCCATGTATTGATTTCTTATTTTGTAGTTTTGTGAAAATAACAAAAGATTGTTTTATTCCAAGTATTGTACCTCAAGTCGATTTTTTTGGTACTGTGAATATCAATCACAATGGAGTTTTTTCCATGTCTTAGATTTTATTCCATGTATTAGACTTCTTATTTTGCGGTTTTGTGAAAATAACAAAAGATTATTTTATTCCACGTATTGTACCTCAACTCGATTTTTGTAGTATTGTGAAAATCAATAACAATGGAGTTTTTTCCATGTATTAGATTTTAATTTTTGTGATTTTCTGAAAAACAAATCAAAATAGTGTTTTTTTCCATGTATTAGACTTCTTATTTTGCGATTTGTGAAAATAACAAAAGATTGTTTTATTCCAAGTATTGTACCTCAATTAGATTTTTTTGGTATTAACAATGGTCTTTTTTCCATGTTTTAGATTTTAATTTTTGTGGTTTTTTGAAAAACAATATAAATTTTATTTTTTCCATGTAAGACTTCTTATTTCGTGGTTTTGTGAAAATAATAAAAGATCATTTTTTCCATGTATTACATGCCAATTCAATTTTTTTGGTAATGTGAAAATCAATAACAATGCATTTTTTTCCATGTATAAGATTTTAATTTTTGTGGTTTTCTGAAAAACCATACAAAATAGTGTTTTTTTTCCATGTATTAGACTTCTTATTTTGCGGTTTTGTGAAACTAACAAAAGATTGTTTTATTCCATGTATTGTACCTCAATTCGATTTTTGTAGTATTGTGAAAATCAATAACAATGGAGTTTTTTCCATGTTTTAGATTTCAATTTTTGTGATTTCCTGAAAAACAAAACAAAATAGTGTTTTTTTTCCATGTATTAGACTTCTGATTTTGCGGTTTTGTGAAAATAACAAAAGATTGTTTTATTCGAAGTATATTACCTCAATTCGATTTTTTTGGTAATGTGAAAATCAATAACAATGGTGTTTTTTCCAAGTATTAGATTTTATTTTTTGCGGTTTTTTGAAAAACAAAACAAAATAGTGTCTTTTCCATGTATTAGACCTCTTATTTTGCGGTTTTGAGAAAATAACAAAAGATTGTTTTATTCCATGTATTGTATCTCAATTCGATTTTTTTGGTATTGGGAAAATTAATAACAATGGAGTTTATTCAATGTATTAGATTTTTATTTTTGTTGTTTTGTGAAAACAATACAAAATTGTGTTTTTTCGATTTATTGTGACAATAACAAAAGATTTTTTATTCCATGTATTACACGTTAATTCAATTTTTTTGGTAATGTGAAAATCAATAACAATGGAGTTTTTTCCTTGTATTAGATTTTTATTTTTGTGAATTTGTGAAAAACAAAACAAAATAATGTGTTTTCCATGTATTGAACTTCTTATTTTGTAGTTTTGCGAAAATAACAAAAGATTGTTTTATTCCAAGTATTGTACTTCAAGTCGATTTTTTTGGTACTGTGAATATCAATCACAATGGAGTTTTTTCCATGTCTTAGATTTTATTCCATGTATTAGACTTCTTATTTTGCGGTTTTGTGAAAATAACAAAAGATTATTTTATTCCATGTATTGTACCTCGACTCGATTTTTGTAGTATTGTGAAAATCAATAACAATGGAGTTTTTTCCATGTATTAGATTTTAATTTTTGTGATTTTCTGAAAAACAAAACAAAATAGTGTTTTTTTCCATGTATTAGACTTCTTATTTTGCGATTTGTGAAAATAACAAAAGATTGTTTTATTCCAAGTATTGTACCTCAATTAGATTTTTTTGGTATTAACAATGGTCTTTTTTCCATGTTTTAGATTTTAATTTTTGTGGTTTTTTGAAAAACAATATAAATTTTGTTTTTTCCATGTAAGACTTCTTATTTCGTGGTTTTGTGAAAATAATAAAAGATCATTTTTTCCATGTATTACATGCCAATTCAATTTTTTTGGTAATGTGAAAATCAATAACAATGCATTTTTTTCCATGTATAAGATTTTAATTTTTGTGGTTTTCTGAAAAACCATACAAAATAGTGTTTTTTTCCATGTATTAGACTTCTTATTTTGCGGTTTTGTGAAACTAACAAAAGATTGTTTTATTCCATGTATTGTACCTCAATTCGATTTTTGTAGTATTGTGAAAATCAATAACAATGGAGTTTTTTCCATGTTTTAGATTTCAAATTTTGTGATTTTCTGAAGAACAAAACAAAATAGTGTTATTTTTCCATGTATTAGACTTCTGATTTTGCGGTTTTGTGAAAATAACAAAAGATTGTTTTATTCGAAGTATATTACCTCAATTCGATTTTTTTGGTAGTGTGAAAATCAATAACAATGGTGTTTTTTCCAAGTATTAGATTTTATTTTTTGCGGTTTTTTGAAAAACAAAACAAAATAGTGTCTTTTCCATGTATTAGACCTCTTATTTTGCGGTTTTGTGAAAATAACAAAAGATTGTTTTATTCCATGTATTGTTTCTCAATTCGATTTTTTTGGTATTGGGAAAATTAATAACAATGTAGTTTATTCAATGTATTAGATTTTTATTTTTGTTGTTTTGTGAAAACAATACAAAATTGTGTTTTTTCGATTTATTGTGACAATAACAAAAGATTTTTTTATTCCATGTATTACACGTTAATTCAATTTTTTTGGTAATGTGAAAATCAATAACAGTGGAGTTTTTTCCTTGTATTAGATTTTAATTTTTGTGAATTTGTGAAAAACAAAACAAAATAATGTGTTTTCCATGTATTGAACTTCTTATTTTGTAGTTTTGTGAAAATAACAAAAGATTGTTTTATTCCAAGTATTGTACCTCAAGTCGATTTTTTTGGTACTGTGAATATCAATCACAATGGAGTTTTTTCCATGTCTTAGATTTTATTCCATGTATTAGACTTCTTATTTTGCGGTTTTGTGAAAATAACAAAAGATTATTTTATTCCATGTATTGTACCTCAACTCGATTTTTGTAGTATTGTGAAAATCAATAACAATGGAGTTTTTTCCATGTATTAGATTTTAATTTTTGTGATTTTCTGAAAAACAAAACAAAATTGTGTTTTTTTCCATGTATTAGACTTCTTATTTTGCGATTTGTGAAAATAACAAAAGATTGTTTTATTCCAAGTATTGTATCTCAATTAGATTTTTTTGGTATTAACAATGGTCTTTTTTCCATGTTTTAGATTTTAATTTTTGTGGTTTTTTGAAAAACAATATAAATTTTATTTTTTCCATGTAAGACTTCTTATTTCGTGGTTTTGTGAAAATAATAAAAGATCATTTTTTCCATGTATTACTGTAAACCGCGCAAAACCGTCGTTAAATTTCACACAATTTAGCAAAAATATTTATAATTTTCCCTAGCTTTACTCTTAAGTGTATATGTGGTCTTTTGAGTTTTAGGGGTCGAACACAAGGAGAATGGCCTTGAGATATTACAATTCTTTTCAAAAGTAAGTTTTGTTTGTTCAAATGTTGTAGATTATTTAAGAAGGTTAATGATGTATTAGAATGAATTTAATCAAGTTCGTACACAATTCTTTTGAAAATTCTTTAATAATATTTCCAAATGTCCAAAAGTTACAAATGATATGTCAATGAAAACTAGAGAATGAGATCTTCATAATATAAGGCAAATCAATTATCACTTTTATTCATATTTTTATGTAAATTTTCGTTTTAGTCCACTCTTTTCATAATCAATCAACAGAATTTTTCATAAAATCACAGAAAATCGAAAATTACTTCAAAATTCACCAAAATTTAACCGAAATTAGGAAGGCAAGTTCAGATTATGTGGTAAAACTCTCAGATCAAAAGGACGGATATTCCAAAAGTTATGGTCAAAACTCAGAACATATGACAGAATTGGACAGAGAATGGTATGTGTTATCAAAAGAGGGTGTAATTCAAATTTTATCCAAACAACAATTCAATTAAAATTCAGATTGAGAAACTACACTTCAAAATGATTTACTGAGACCTAGATTTTTTATTTATAGGAATTTTTTACTAATTTCTAAAAATCATAGAAAAACAGTCAGATTCAAAAATCAAAAACAGAAAATTTAAAAAATCAAAACTTTGCACAGATTTTATCTTACAAATTTAACATAAAAACATTGGGCACATATTATATGAAAGTTGTTCTAAAATATCTAAGGAATCACAAAATATTTTTTTTATAATTTTCTTTGATCAGATCTGAAGTCAAATAATTTTTTACTGAAATTGACAGAAACAAATTACAGAAAAATGTATTTTTGAATTTAGAGGATAAAAGTAGGGATTTTTAAGGCAATTTGATCAAGAATTGTATCATTAATCACAAAATATTCAATTTATCAGATTTGGAACAAGTTTGAATTATTTCCAACCAAAAAAACTCAGCAAATAGATCAAAATTTCAGATCAAACACCAGTCAACCAACTAGTGTTTGATCTCAATTTTTGAACTAAAAACTTCACTAAATCAAGCGAAAACCTCAACCAAGATTTAAGATGATAAAATGGACTTAACATGCAGGAAAATTCAGTTCTAAATGACCTAATTAATTCAACCAAATCGATTAAATCAAAAAAAACCAGATTTAACAGCACATTATGAACAGTAACCAAATCAGTCAATTTATTTCAAATTAAAGCAAGATTTCAAACAATTCAATCACAAAAGGCCTATCCCTACAAGATTCTACTCACACATGATAAGATCAACCGAAATTAGGCATGTGTTCATCATATTTTTATACAAATTGGATCTCGTTATCTCTTGACATAATATATAGAAAAAGATCAAGTATTAATCAGGCTTAGATAAAGGTGTCCAGAAAAAATAAAAATGCACGATAATTGATTTCAAAGATTTTAGTTGAAGCTAGATATGATTTAATTATAAATGATTAAATTTAAAAAAGATACAAAATAATAATTATATTTAACATGATGCTTAAAAAGGAAATATGATATTATATATATGGAAAAAATTATGTAAACTATATATATGAAACTGTAACATGACTAATTCTCTTCAAAAAATTGTCACCACAATATTTCCTATTGTTTTTATTTTTTTAGTTGTTAAAATGATATGGATTATGTATAAACTAATCACATATGTTTATTTTTTTAAACCCGTAATACATTAAGCGATAGAATATAATTCTCAATACTTCGATTTTTTTGATATGATAGTTCTCACATAATTGGAGATATAATACGAAATATTGTGCTAATGATTCAAATGAAAAGTTGAGATTTGAGAATTTTTTGATCCGATGACTGAGAGAAAATTAATGATAGATCTCTTGAGAATGTTCAATGAGAAGTGAAAAACAAGATTAGAGTTAATGAACATATTATTTTTTTACATTTTCTTTTTTATAGTCTATGTTCCCATAGTTTAGCAAGAAGAAAAATTAAATTGAAACCATAGTAATATGAAATTCAAAATAAAGAAAAAATTATAACAAATTTATATCTGGCAATTTTAACTTGACAAATAAAAGGTTTCATTAAGAATTATTATTTTTTAAAGAAGAAAAGAAAAATTATTTATATTGTAATCAGTGAATTCTTCATATTTTATTTGTATTAATATAATTTTATATCATGATTTATTAAAATCAGATCTGATGCTCGGAAAAAAATTAAAAAATTAAAAAAAAAAAGAAGAAGAGGGGATGACGTGATTTTAGGAGGTCAAAGTAGCATCTAAGGGGTTGGGGTTAATACTTTCGCCCTCCACCTCTCACACCGCCGATTGATTTGAGCTCAGACCTTCTCTTCCGTTGGATCTCCCTTGCTTTTCTGCCACCAAATCAGTCCGCCTGTTCCGCTTCCGTTCGACCGCCCTTACTTTTCTGCTCCCAAATCAGTCCGCGTGCTTCGCTTTTCAACAAATGGAGGTAAATCAAAATCGTTCATATTTATTTTTATAAATCTGAGAAATATCTCCTTTAGAAGAATAATAATATCGCTTGGATATCTTTATCCTCCTCTCACGTCGTCTCTTTCTCTATTTTAGGCGCCGGATTCTCGCCCTAGATTGGTGGCATTAAGTGGTGAAGGATCCGAACGAACTAGGGTATAATTTCATGCATCATATGTTTTATTATTAGATATTTGTTTTAATCATATTATTATAGGAAAATTTGCGAAGAAGCCCATGCATTATACCGAAATTGCTAAAAGCTCATGTATTTTCGTCAAAATTGTAATAAAAAAGTCTATAATGTTAGTTACAAGTTAACACCCCTAGTTCTTGTACTTTAATTACTTGAAAAAAATATTAATTCTCTCTCTCTCTCTCTCTCTCTCTCTCTCTCTCTCTCTCTCTCTCTTATTTGAAATAATATTCCTTAAACTTAATTAAAAAAAGTTTTAAGAATTGAATTTTAAGATACTTTTTAATCGAGCATTAAAAAATATTTTGTTCAGGAAAGAGAAATTAATTATATTTCGTGATTATTTTTTTTCCAAATAATTAGAGTAAACTCTAATATTGACAATAGTTTTGTTTGCAATTTTGGCATAGTTTATGGGACTTTTTGCAATTTCCGTGGCAATTTCGATATAATGCAGGGACTTTCTTTTTTCAAATTTCTCTTTAATTGTTATTTATTATTATTTATTATGGTTACATGATTATTTAAGTTACCGGCTAAATTTTGTGAACAGAAAGCAAATGTAACTTTCGAGTTGAAAGGTAAATGGCCAAAAAAGGGAAAAGCCATATTGCGTTATTTTTACGGAGATGCCATATATGAAAATTCAAAACGAGAAATAATTGCGGTGGGAAATCTTTATGAGGGCGAAAGGACATACAAGTCTATGATTTCTATTTCTGATGATGATTTGGCTAAACCATTAGAAGAAGCTCGTTGTGAAAGGACGGGGAGTTATTATCTTATCTATCCCAAGTTTTACATGACTTTGGCAATGTACATAAAAGATGAGAAAGTATTAGTGAAGGATAACCAGTCTTTTACGACCGAATTTAGAGGATTTTTATTGTAAGTGCATTTTGTATATTTATTAAACAATTAATACATTATGTCCCAAATAAAAAATGAAACAAAATTTTGCTTCTTCTCAAACAAACAATCAATAATTCATTACTCTTTTCTCTCTTTCTCTCTCTAGTATACAAAGTGATATTATCAAAGGCACTGAAGGACTGCGTGCTTGTAGTACTCGTATGGCTTGCGTCGATATGCCTCCGGAAAATATTCAGATCATAGAATGTCCAGGAGTGCCGACAAGAAAATATCGTGTGAAAACTGCAAATTTTAAAGAAATAGGTAATTTACGCTTGTTTGAGTTAACTCTAAATTAGAAATAAAGTTTATTAAATTACTTTTCTTCTTACATAATTTTACTATCTGTAATTGTTGCTTAATTTTTTTTTTTATCTCATAAGAAGTACGACCATTGGGGTGACATTGCGAGTATAATTGAAGATATTCTAAGAGATAAGAGATATCAATCTACAAATGCTAAACCACCGACGGAGAATGAGTTCACAGGTTTCATAAAGGAACTTCGTCAAGCATCTGATAAGGTGTAAATAATATTAATATAGCGATTATTTGAAACCCTAGTATTTGAGTTACGTTTTTTATCATTTTTTTTCCTTCTTTTATCAATTAAAATTTCTCTCGTGCATAGATGATCGCCTTCTCAGGTGTCCTGTTATGTGGACAGATGAGACAAGAATAGATTATATTTATAAGATGAACAGTCATGCTACGGAATTTGGTCTGACATGGGATGATATTGGGTACACGAGGGAACTTTGGTGGCGGTATCAGTTGGACCAAAATTTTATTTTAGAAGCCAATAGGCAGCGCCGAATAAACTCAGGAATAGATTACGACCGTCGTTTTATTGAATTTGCTTGTCTTTATCGAAATTTCTTAGAGCATCTCGAAGATTTTAAGGCATTTTTGGTAAGGACGCAAAAATTGAACTTCGTTTTGTATAGTTATATATCACTCATATACTAATCGGTTTTAATTTTTCATTTTTCAAGAAAAATCCAAAAGATGATGTGAATGTCCAAGAGTTTTATATCAGGAAATCATTTCCTTTGCTTTTCGTGAAGGTTAATGATTTTGCGCCATTGTTATTA